>JARYGA010011420.1:0-46745 GCA_030545235.1 Helianthus tuberosus | reverse complement strand
AAGATTTCAAAAGATTGTAAGCTTTCGATCGTTTTCGTATTTTATAATGTTTTATATTTTATTTACAAGTTTTGTGATCGTACGATCAAGCAAGACGATATTCACAACATTCTAGAATAAAATCCAAGTTACATATGCTTTGATACCTTTCAGCTGACTTAAATAATAAGTTGGAATGGTTAAAAATGTTAAAAAAGCTGATAAAGCAAGTTTAGGGGCCAAAATTGTCAAAAAAACAAATATTTTACATTAGAGTGCCTTACGGACCATAAGGCATATCTCTTACGGTCCGTAAGGGGTGCCCAGATGCAAAATATTTGTTTGTTCACCAAGTTCTGTCATCTTTGTTCAAATTTTGACACCTTCAATGAATTTTGCCACATTCAATCTGCTCATGACACTTGTTAGGACACTAAGCAATATGAAGACACCTCATCTAACACTTGGCAACACCTCCTTGATCATTCATTAGTATAAATAGGTGCATTGTTCTTGAGTTTCAATCACACCATTCTTTTCTTTCTTCCTCAGTTACTGGAGCTTGCTTCTTGACTTGAAACCTCCATTCCTAAATTCAAATCTTTCCTTGAAACACTAGTAAGTGCTCTCCTAGTTTATTTCATTTTTTTAATTAGTTATGAGCTAAAAGTCAAGCAAATTGACTTTTGCTTTGACTTTCGGTTTTGACCATTTCAGTCATGTCAAAGTTCAAAATGAACTTTGTTACGTGATCGTAATAATGAAGGTGTTAATCCCTTGCGATTACATCCTCTAATCATCATGTTTAGTAGGAGAAAATGACGAGTCAAACTTTTACGAAATAAAAGTAAAAAAACGCAAAAATTTCGTTGTGTGACAAATGAGCTTTGAAGTATCAAAACTATAAGTTTTGACACCAAATTATTTTGTATAACAATATAAGGCTTGTTTTTATCATGTCTAACTCGTCATTTCTAGTTTAATCCTCAATTCCTAGTCGAAAGTAAACCGTTTGACTTCTACTTTGACTTTTGAATCTGACTTATTTTCTCAACCTTAGGGCCCAATCAAGCCCAACTATGTGACTATAATTATACAGGGAATAATTGTCTGAGATTATACCTTATGGTCATTTCGATTGGTGGGTTAAATAACGATTCAAGTATATATATTTTAAAAATATCAAAATACCCTTTTGGCATAAAATGTTTTTAAACCTATATGTTCTATGTTCTAACTAAAGAACTGGTCATATAACATCATAAAGCGTGTTTTGACATGCCGAACTCGTCATAAGACCCATTCGACCATCTGGACTCGTATTTACACATATGGGTAAAAATACTTCAAGATACTTTCGAATCAGAATGCAAGTTTTTATAAATCATATTACAAGTGATCCTTCACTCTTTTGATTATAAACCGTATTCTATTTGATCTTCTTTAAGCCACAATATACACTAACTATATAATCATCCAAATTATTAGGAAACACTTGAGCTTTGCAACCTATGGATTCGATTCGAGGATCGATTCCTTGACCTATGAATGCGTATGAACACGTATCTTGTGCGGAATCCAAGTACGTGTGTGGATTGTACACAAAGATGTAATTATAATTTGTTTTCTATTACTGATTTTACAGTTTACAACCACGAAACAAACTAGAAGAGCTTCGCCTCTAAGTCTGCAAAGTTTTTAAATGAAAATACCCTACACACATATATATAAATAGTGCTCATCCAAACCTACAGACTAGCGGATGGCCTCCATCCGGACGGATGGACTAAGTCTTTAAATTTCCGAATGAACAGATTGCACATTCATCCGAATGGACTTCAGTATACATAAACTTTGACTTTTGCTCTGTTCAACATCAGTCTTGTATCATCTGATCAAGCTACAATACGTGATTGACAGAAGTGATAGACATTATGCACTCACAGACTCCCCCTTGGATATTACTGCAGTCAATCTCGTAGCTTTCTGTGTCTCTCTGAGTCTTTATGAAATGTTGACATCTTCAGCACCACAGACTCCCCGTGGATCTGCTTAAATCTTCAGCTATTCTCCCTTTTGGCTAACTCGTTCTTCAGGCTCCCCATATCATTAAGCTTTCGTGCTTTTTAGGATCAACACATGGCTTTACGATCACAAGCTCCCCCTTGCTTTGAGCTTGTCTTCAGAATCCCCCTTAGTCTCAGCTATTGGCATCGTAATCTGGTTCAACATCTGAAAATCACAAAAATTTAACAGTGAAAGTTTTTGGTCCTCCAGAATCGGTGACCTGGCTTAAAATATCCTAAGATCGAGAACCTGGCTCAAATTTAACAATTTAAAATCTCCCAGAATTACCCGACTCTACTCCCCTTATCAAATAACTCTATAAATTTGGCAGTTTAAGCATCCAAAACCTTTCTCAAATAATCATCCAAGTCCAACTTAATGACCTTGGATATTTTCATAAACTGTTTTTGATTTTTGATGTAAAACATCAAGTTTCAAATTAATGAACTTGTTTATTTTCAGAAACATGTTCAGCATACTTAGATCTTGAAACTCAGCTTTCGAACATCGGTTGTTGAAAATAAAGCAGAAATAAAATCTTTTTGAATTTTTCAAAGTTTATGCTAAAACACTCCGAATTTTTTTTGTATTTTTTCTGTATACTAGTCTACTTAAATTTTTACACAAATTTCAACTGATTCAAGACCCGAGATTTAGTGTTTAAAAAACTTAAACTTACTCGAGTGTCCCACCTCAGAATATACTCCCGTATCAAGATTCCTAGATTAAGTCTTACAGGTTAATATACTACATTGATATCTGTACTCTAGGTTATTGCGAGACCTTGAGAGCTGAGGTATGAACTACCGTTCACTCAAAGAGATGAAGGCTCAACTTTAGGTGTGTCCCACTTAGGCATCTTCTTTACAACTGCACTTGATATATATCTTTCGATATTTGTCAATTTTTATGCAGAGGGTAAACATTAAGCACGCAAAGTATTATACGATGTCTAGGCCATTGCTGACGCAAAATCAAAAGACCAGGTATAATACCCCATATATCAAACAATATAAAGACCTAGTATCTTAGAATCAGGCAATCTCTCAAACGAGATTTCGAAGGTTATCCATATATCAGAGAGATGTTCCCCACGAGATAAGTAATCTATTAATATTTAGGTTTATATCTCGAAATCAATCCACTAAATGTGTAAAAACCTACTGGCACATCATCAGTGAGACCGTTTTTCACATTTGACATTCCATTTCTTTAGCGTACTGTGATTGTCTTACTGATGTGCTATCATTTCATCTTTTTACACAAAACCTTTTTTGAATTTTATCATGTTTTTGGCTTTTTCAAATTTTCAAATGTTTTTTGTATTTTCAAAATTCTTACTCCCCCTAAAATTCAAAACATTTAGAAAAATTTGACAACCCATTGTAGATAGCTTTGTCTCACCATCCATTTTCTGCTTTACATGCTATGTTTGTAGAAAATACCCCCATGATTTACAACACATTGATTTTTAACAATGTTAAAACCAATTAATCACTGGTGAAATAATCATGTTTGTTCAGCCGTGAGGGTTTCTGCATATTCAATCAACATATTTTTTTCAAATTTTTGATTTTTAACAAATTTAAAAAACAAACATATATATATATATATATATATATATACATATATATATATTTAAATTTTTCAATTTTTCAATTTTTGACAAAATAAAAACATATTTTTGGCTTTTAAATTTTTCTATTTTTAGGGTTTTTGATTTATGGTTTATTTATGTACAGAAACAAACAAACTCTCTGTTTTCAGTTGCAGGGATCGTCCTCCTCCTGTGCCAGGCTGCTCCTCTCCTCAAGTTGACTTTCATCTGTCTTCTGGAGCACCTGCACATTCAAACGACTCAATCACTTGAATAATGCAACCCAGACCTGTTTGACCTTGGGTATTGTAACACAATAAGAATCATTCAACTTCAGAAAATCTTTATCATTTTTCACAAATACATTTTCATTCCGATTATCACTCACAGAAGTCGTTTGTTTCTTTGCCACCCAAACATGTCCTTTTGAAACATTCCTTTGATAAAATCTTGGATCCTTTTGAACATTTCGTGATAACAAATCATTCTTAGGTTTCCAGATTTATTTTGGTTCAAATTTGGATGTTTTTGGCTTCCAAATTTGTTTTGATTTTGGTAAATCAACCTTTTGTTTCCAAATCTATTATGGCACAACTTTGGGTGTCTTGGATTTTGGTTTCCAAGTTTGTTGTGACTCAAACTTGGTTGACTTCTTTTTGCAACTCTTGAATAGTTTTATCTTTTTGAACACATTTGTTGCAATCAGCTAAACATTTCAAAATTTTGTTTTCTTTTTCAAAATTTTCATATTTTTATGTTAACTCTTTTTCTTTTTCTTTCAAAAACTTTTCATTTTTAAGCATTTCATTACATTTTTCTTTGAAAATCTTTTCTATTTTAGTAAACTCAATGTCTCTGGATATCAAATTTTTATCCTTTTCAGTACAAGAACTGCATTTTTTCACGCATTTCTTGCACTGATCATTAGTTTTAGTTTCAATTTTATTTGATGATATAGAAGAATCAGTTTGAATTATTACCTCAGTTTCTGGCACCGTGGCTTCTTTTGCCGTTTGATTCTGATCTTCTTCAATCACTTGCTGTTTCTCAGCAACAGCTTCCTCTGCTTTTACATCAGTTTTCTTCACCTCATCCACCATCTTATGTCTTCCACCAACAATTTCGTCTACCGTCTTTTTCTTCTTTTCAACACTGGCATATATCACCTTCTTTATGCCCTCCTCTACCTTTTATCTGTAGTTAGGAATTTCATCAAGCCCTTTAATCCAAACTCCCACAGTTGGAATAGCAGCAACAAGTGCTTCAAAATCTACCTTTTTAGGATCAACTGTTGGGTTTCCTTGAGGATCAACAAAACATTCTTTCTCTTTATCCCATCTGTTTTCACGCTTTGCTTCTATGAATGCCTTATATACTTTACTCAAATACGCTCGTGCATGTTGTTCCTCTCGGCTTTGTTTGAACTCAGTAACTAAAGCATTTTTCTCTTTTAGAATATATTTACTCCAATTAAACCCCTCGTCATCCTGAATCGTCACACAAGCCTGCTTCCTCTCTTTTGATGACCCTTCCTCAATCTGCTTTTGATTTGTTCTTGACGGTTGCTCATTGTTTCGATGATAGATGGCTTTATTGTAATATTCTTTGTGAAAAAGATTCACACTATCATCTGCTTTGTTATTGGATCATTCTCTTTTGAAGTGCCCATTTTGTTTGCACTTGAAACAAGTGACTTTAGCTTTATCAAAACCTATCTTCATGTCTGGGCCTTCAAGACATTTCCTACCAATGATCTCCATAAAACGTTGAGCTCTCCTAATTAAGCTAGCCATATACCACCTGATATCCATGAGCTCCATCTCTTCTGGATCTACCTGATCGTAATCTTCCTTTGTCATGATTGGATTGCCTATCCTGCCTGCTATTAGACCTTTATAAGATTCCAGAACGGAAGCTAAGAATCTCATGTGCTGTCTAGCAAAATCAATATTCAGATTTGGAGAATCTTTCCAGTTCTGACTCAAATTGGATTTAGATGATGCAGAAGATGAATGATATCCAGAATCATAACTCGAAGATTTGCTCTTTGAAGATTAACCAGCGTTGTCAGTACTAAACATTGTACCTATCTTTGGTGACTGATTGTTTAGCAACATACTTCTCCGGTAATACAAATCAACATTCTGCTGATAACTTGAATTAGTCATTTTGTTTTGTTTCTGTAACTCTAGATCATGACTCTCAAGTTTCTCAATCAAACCATCCAAAGTAATCTCATCAAACTTAGCATCATTTTTCAACACTATCACAAATGTTTTCCAATCTTCAACATGTGGCAATGCCTCGACCAATTTATCAATAATCTCTTCTCTGCCCTTATTGATTCCAAACCTTTCTAACTCGATTTTCAAATTACAGAGTCTTTCTATCATTTGTAGGACAGTTTCTCCTTTCATGCATCCGAACAAATCAAATTCCCTTTTCAGCGGAGAGATTTTGTTTTTCTTGATGTCTTTACCGCCTTCAGCTTTCAGCTTCAATGCTTCCCACATCGACTTGGATGTTTCACCATGTTGAAGTAAAAACAAGATATCCTCTCTAAAAGATTGTTGCAATAATGTTACCATTTTTAGTTCATTAGAGTGATTATTTTTATCGATTTCTTAAAATTATTTAATTGTAAGTAATTCATTTTTATCGTTCACTGGTTTTTCATGTCCAAATGTTAGCACAATCGAACTCTCATAAGCATAAGCTTTCACCCAGTTTTCAAATCTAGTACTCCACCAATGATAATCTTCTATATTCATTAGTTTCGGTGGTCGTTGATGATTTCGTACACACTATCATACTTCAAACACTCAGAAATCACATTTGAAACAGTCTTTGTCACGGGTGTTGCTTCAGTTGTTGTTTCGGATGTAAACGCATTGTAAAACGTGTTATAGAATTCTTCAGCCATAGTTCCTGCAAACAATTAAACACTTGATCAAACTTGAAAAACAAACAATACAAAAACCGATTCGGACGGATGTACTCATTTCAGAAAGATGGGATCAATATGTCCAAATGGGTCTATTCGTCCGGATGGGTATATGTCTATCCGGGTGGATGGGAGTAACGGCTATCCGGACGTATGGGAAATAAGTCTATCCGGGCGGATGGGCTTAATGGCTATCCGGACTAATGGGCTTAATGGCTATCCGGACAGATGGACCATGTGGATCCGTTCAAACACACCTAAACACGAACAACCATGTTTTTCAATGATTTGAGATTGTTTTTGTTAGAATTTTGATCTGAAACTTTGTAGGATTGTTCAAAAACGTTTTTCACACAACATATTCAAAATTTAGCCAATTTTAACCATGAAATCTTTCTAGATCTGAGATTTAAGATAAAAAAGAATGTGTAGAAAAAGAAATGAGTAGAAGATGATGAATTCAGCTCTAATGATGATGAATCAGCTTCAATCTTCGTGTCTTCAATCCGTGCAGACAATCACCCGCTCTGATACCACTTGTTGATTCAATTTGAGGATTGATTCCTTGACCGGTGAATGCGTATAAACACGTAAACTTGTGTGGAATCCAAGTACGTGTGTGGATTGTACACAAAGATGTAATTATAAGTTGTTTTCTTTTACTGATTTGACAGTTTACAACCATGAAAACAAACGAGCAGAACTTCGCCTCTAAGTCTGCAAAGTTTTTAAATGACAAGACCCTACACACACATATATATAGACAATGCTCATCTGAACCTAAGCACTAGCGGATGGCCTCCATCCGGACGGATGGACTAAGTCTTTAAATTTCCGGATGAACAGATTGCACATTCGTCCGAATGGACTGTATGTCCATTCGTCTGAATGGACTTCAGTATACATCAACTTTGACTTTTGCTCTATTCAACATCAGTCTTGTATCATCTGATTAAGCTATGATACGTGATTGACAGAAGTGAAAGACATTATGTACTCACACAACCACGATAAAGTAAGTCATCATCAATCAAGTGAGTACATAGTACCCACTTTTACGTTTTCAAAATGTTTTGGGGTGATTCATATGTGTAAACCCTTCTAAGTTTACAAAACACTATATATATATGGTTTATATATGCAATTTTTTTTTCAATTTGGTGTGAAACTTGGTGGTGCTTTATCCATAACACGAGTACGTTCATTAACTTTGGCCAAGCCAACCGGTAGTACGTTATGGTACCATAGGATTGACAAGCCCATTTCTGCCTCCCGGGTTTATGTGGAAGTATAAGAAAGGACAGAAACTGTGCGATTTGACAAACCTTGTTAGGAAACTTTTTTTGTAAGTATTGAAGAAAATCACAATCAACTGGATCTATGAAGAGATAACAGTCCTGAAGATCACAAGAAGGAGAAGAAGATCAGATAGGACAACTGAAATGCACAGCATCTACTTCAAAGAATCACAAGTTGATCAAGTGCTGAATTGGATTATCAGAGAAGATCATTTCTGATGGATCTGATGATATTTCTGATGAAATATCATCAGTTTCTGACGATTCTGATCATCAATATTTTCTGATGATTTGTTCACCAGAATTTCTGATGAAGCGGTTTATCAGAAATTCTGATGAATACCCCACTTGTCTGAAATCAGCTCTATCCTGCCACACTTACCGAAGCAAGTTGACATTATTGGATATCATGATGAAAAAGGCCACTTGAACGTTGGATTCAATGAATATGTCAAATGGCTACTTTTTGCAGGACTTATTGCATGAATAAACTATTGTTTATTCATGCACCCAGCCTTCTATAAATAGAAGGCTCAACCAGCAGAAGACAATTGAGTTTGAAGCTTAGCATTCACACATACATCAAAACTCCATTGCCCTCTCACCCACATAATTCAAGATTCATTTGTATTAGATAATAATCTTACAATCACCTTGTAAACCACTTTGTTTCAAAGTGATATAAACTTGATAATTCTGTAGGTCTTGTTTCTGAAAAGTCTAATTTCCATTTCCGCACATCAGTTTCACATCTACTGAAATCACTTGCCATATTACGTGAAAAGAAGTTGTTCAGGCCATACTGGGTCCAACAATTGGTATCAGAGCAGATTGAATAAATTATTTTCAAACGATCAATTGCTCATCTTCTTTTCTCTAAATATGGCCAGCTTTCAATCCTGGAATAATGCTTTTAACATTGGTTCTATGTCCAAACCTCCGACTCTGGTCAGAGAGGAATACCCCCAATGGAAAATCAGGATGGTCAATTTCCTTAATGGTCATGACCGAGCTCTGTTTCAATCCATTGAAAGGGGTCCACATATACCAATGACTGAAATACCAGCTATTCCAGCAACTGACCAATCACCTGCTATCCCAGCCTCCCGAGCTCCCAAAAGTGAAATACTTTGGAGTGAGGAAGACAAGGAAAAGGTGGCTGGGGATTGAAGGGCAAAGTCACTTTTAATAATGGCCGTCCCCAATGACATATTTTCACAAGTTGATGCATGTGCATAAGCCAAGGAAATATGGGATCAGTTGGAAAATCTTTGTGAAGGAGGAGAAAGGATGAGAAGAAACAAAAGAACAAACAATGTCTCATCTTATGAGAGGTTTAAAAGTTTGCCAAATGAAAGATTAAATGATACATATCTAATATTCACAAAACTTTTAAACGAGCTAAAGAAATTTGGAATACCAAAGTCAAATGATGAAAGAAACATAAAATTTCTTGATGCCCTTCCTAGAGGATGGAGAAGTCTAACCATGACTTTGTGCTCAACCTTAGAACTAGGAAACATGAGTCTCCATGACTTATACAACATCTTGATCCCCAGAGAGGAAGAAATATTTGAAGAAACCATTCAAAGAGGGGGATCTTAAGCTCTTATCTCAAACTCACAAAGATCAACACCTACCAATGATCCACAACCATCAAACAGCCAAAGTTGTGAAATTTCTGATACTTCATCAGATTTTTCAGCTTTTGCTTAAGCAATAGCACTTCTCACCAAAACATTTGAGCAGAGGTTGAGGGGAGGAAGCCAGAGATACAAGAGAAGTGACAGAGGAAGGATGGACGGGAGATCTAAAGAGGAAAATAGATCTAAGGATAAAGGGAAGGCTGAAGTTGTGTGTTACAAGTGCAAGCAGAGAGGTCACTATGCATCAGAATGCAAGACCAAAAAGCTCAAGGATGTTGCTTATTATGAGAAAAAGCTTGAAGAAGCAGAGAAGCAGCAACAAGTTAGCTTAATTGCAGGAACAGATACATGGTTATCTGATGATTCTTCTGATGATGAAGAAGAAGAATTGGCAAATTTCTGCCTCATGGCACTTTCTGAAGGTATACCAGAAACTTCAGAACAAAAGGTAAATTTAGACAATCTTGATCTTGAACACAAGCTAAACAAGCTCATGTCAGATTTTCTAAATCTGTAAGGAAAACATCAATCAGATATTAGAAAATCTGATGAGTTGCAAAGGACTATGAATAAAATCATTCTTGAAAACCAATTACTCACAGAAGAAAGTTTAGATCACAGAGCTAAAATTGAGTTCTATGAAAATGAAAGAAAAGATCTTTACAAGAAAATCAATGATAAATAAATTAATGTAACAGTTTTTCAACAAGCCAAAGAATTCATAAATTTCATTGAGTCCACACCAAAAAACAAAGGAGAGTATTTAGGATATATAAAATCAAAAGGAAATAAACCCACTGTCTTTGTAAAAGCAACTCATCAAATTTCTGATAAATTATCATCAGAATCTGATTCTGAATCTTGCAAGTCAACCTGTTCTGAATACTCTTTTGAAAAACCAAACTTCAAAGCAAACATAAGTGAATGCAGTCAAGAATCTATAAAGACTCCAGAAGCAGTTCACTCATCTTTTCAAAATTATCCACTCATTCCATCACAAGAAAAAATATCAGAAAATTCTGATAAATCTTGTATGTGTTTTGACATACTGAAGCTTGTTCAACACCATCTTCAAAAGAAAAATGTTAAATCTGTTTATGGCTCAGCATATAACAGGATTTCTGATGAAAAACCAAGAAGAAAAAATAACCTGATTAGAATCCCATCAGAAAAAGTACCCAAGCATGCCTGGGTACCAAAAACCATCTAATCATTCCATTTCAGGACCATCCTGTGCAGCCGATCTGGTACTGCGACTCCAGGAAGCTCCAAGCACGTGACTGGGGACAGGAGCTTACTCAGCAACTTTATTCCAAAGCTGGGTAGAATGGTAAATTTTGGAAATGGAGTAAAAAGGAGGATCATGGGATATGGGTGCATAAGGTATGGATGTTTGACCATAGAAAAAGTAGCCTATGTTGAAGGCTTAACGAATAATCTGCTATGTTAAGGTCAGTTCTATGATAAAAATCTCTGTTCTCATCACCAGAAAAATGCTTGATAAATTGTTTAGTGATAATAAAAAAAACATATATCTGATAAATCACCAGAAAATCTGATAAGTTATCAGAAAATCTGATATAATCATCAGAAAATCTGATACAACATCAGAACACCTGATAAGTCATCAGAAATTCTGGTGAATCATCAGAAAAATATGTTGGATAATCAAAAATTATCGTAGAACATTAAAACAAATTCCTGCATGTCATCATCTTTATTCATGTCTCTTGACAGCATATTCATAAATTGTACATTGGCAATTTTTTTTCTTCTTTCATTTAAAAAAAAAATTATTTAATAAAAAAAAATTTCTTCTTAGTGCTGGTAACGTCATTTAACAGAAAATTTCTGGGAACTCGTTAATATGAAACTTTCTCTCTCCTTCATTAATTACACCCCATCAAGTATTAAGGAGATTGAAGTGACATATTGGTAGGCAATCATGATACATTACCAGAAATTGGCCGCCTAAACCATTTAATGCAAGTGAAGTGGAGAAGAAGCTTATCTCTGTTATACTTTCTGTCCTCTGATAATCAATTAAATAACAGAGATTGCGGTGAAGAAAATCTATAAGTAGGTAGATTCCATTTATGGCAAATATTAAGTTTACTATAAATGTTCACCACTTTTAGTTGAAAACTGTCACCTCACACACAAAAAAAAGGGGCACTCTAAAACTTCATCTTCTCCTTCACCTCATACTCTCCCACACACACAAAATGAATACCATCAAAGATGAATGCTTCCCACTTACTTTGCATCCATATCACAATCTCAGATTGAGGACCAATCTGGAAGGTCCTCAATGGGAAGGATGTCAAGTCGTGCTTAAAATGCTCATGGGAAGTAACTTGAACTATGCCCTCACTGCTCATATAACTGTTCATCCAGAGATTCTTTAAATCTTCTGGAAAAATGCAACATTATCTGAGTATGAGAACAGAGAACAGATGGCCATCGAGAGTGTGGTGCTAAATCAAAAAATTCTGTTAAATGAAGCCACCATCAGGACGGCTCTTCAATTCGATGATGATAATGATGTCCTGATGTTCTCAAGGCCTCAAAAGGATGATGTCTTGAGGCAAATGGGTTAGCATACGGAAACCCAACAACGAGCAATCAACAAACATGGCTTTATCAAGCCATGGCAATATCTGGTCACTCAGATGGGTGAATGCTTTTCAAAGAAGGTCATCAATCATCATGAAGTATCTCTTAGATTGATGGAGCCTATACGTGCACTTGTACTCAAAGTACCTTACAACTTCTCTTATTATCTAATGAGAGATTTTGCAAGTAACATGTGGGTTGGCAAGCCGTTCTTGATTTATCCTCGTTTTCTGACGAAGATAATCACGAGCCAGCTAGACTTTGCAGGTATTCCTGCAAGTTATCCAAGAGCAGATATGAGACTTCAAGAAAACATGGGTCTCAGCATGCTTGTACCCACCAACCAGAACTATTGGTTGATAACTGACCTGTTGTTACTCCTTGAGATGGAACACGAGGAAGGCATAGATATTGATTTGGTTTTTCTTTGTTTTGTTTGTGTAAAAATATTTGCATGTTTATATGTTTATATTGTGTGCTTCTTATATAACTTTGTTATCTGGATTATGGTTTATGGTTTCGGAAATGGGTAAAGTAAATGTGAAACATGATCATCAGAAATAAAAAATTTGACACAAAACTCTACGTTTCTGATGACAGGAGACAAAATCTGGTAATTCAAAAATGGATCTAAATTTTTTTCTGGTAAAACTTCAATAATAAAATATTTTAGAAAATATCAAAAAAAGCCAAGAGACATGGATGACACCAGAAAAATAAATGTGAGTCTTCTGATCTTATCTCATTCCCTCTCACCTCAAAAAAAAAAATATGTCAAAAAGAAAACTTCAAAATCTGTTGAAGAGGATCACAAGTTTAGGGGGAAATGTAGGATCGTGTACCGACCCGAATGAGTCGTTTCAGAGGAGTTTAATCAGATACAGGTGCGAAAAACAAGTATCTGACGTAGAAACAGCTGAATCTTCTCTTAATCTACTGATTTTATTGAATTGACAACGTTTACAGCTCAATCTTCACACCGGCAGAGCTTCGGCGTGGAATACAAGACTTCACAACTTACTTGGTTTCGCTCATGGGTACACCTATATATAGAGTTTGTGGTTTCGCTTTTATGAACAGGACACATAAGCGAAATCCCTACAATACCATATAAGCGAAACCCTAACTATGTCTCTATAAGCGAAACTTCTAGGACCATATAAGCGAAATCACCTCATTTACCATATACACTCTCCTATTTTCTCGTAAACTGTACCCTAATCTATACAATTCAATGTAAGACTCGATACAAGACTAAGTCAACAGATGTAGTGCACCAACAGACTCCCCCTCAGATGTTGACGAGTCGACTATCGAGTCACAACAATGCTGTGTCTTCACTTCTTCAGTCTTGATCAGTCTCTGGGCTTTTCTCTCTCTATCTTCATCAACAGACTCCCCTTCACTTAAAAATCTTCAGACTCTCCCTAACGATTTGCTGACATTCCTTTGTTCTTCAGCAAAATCTGCTACAAGATCTTTGTCTGGCTTTCTTTGTCTTCAGAATTCGAATAACCTGGCTCATCTTGACCTGCAAAAGCTCTACCTCAAAGTAAGTTTTACAAATTTAACAATTGAGTATAAACATATGCACCAATCACTAATTCTCTCTCAAAACACTTTCTCTATGATGAACCACTTGTTGATTTTCAAAACATATTTGATGATTAAGACATACTCCCCCTCACAACAATGTCATCATGTTTAGCACTTGGAATTTTGAAAATCAGCTCTCCAACATCAGTTGTCGAAAATCTTTTTGACTTTTTCAAAAATTTATGCTAAAACACACTTAAATATTTTTGTATTTTTGACTGAAAAGAAATGTAGTAAAATAATATTTACAGACAATATTTTTGTGAGTTCGTGCAAGAGGATCATATCAGTTTTTGACAAGTCACAAGTACCATTGAGCTTAGTTACACATTAAGAATTAAACAATTCACTTAGATTGCCGATATACTGATCCACTTAAATTTCCACACAAATTTCAACTGATTCAGGATATGAGTTAGATGTTTTAAGAACTTAAACTCATTCATGTGTCCCACCTCTTGAATATACTCCCGTATCCAGATCCCAATATTCAGTCTTACAGGTGAGTATACCACAGATGATATCTGTCAGGGATTAAATTGCGAGGGCCGTGAGAGCTCAGGTCGATCTTTCGATACGCAGAGAGATGACAGCTTCGACTTTTGGTGGGTCCCCTTTAGAGGATCTTTTGTATTACAACAGCAATGACTATCAATTTTATTGTTTCATCAATTTGCTGAGGGCGGCGCTATATTTCAAGCAAGCGGAAAGTATTCTCCGGGGACTAGGCCATTGCTTCCGCAAAATCAGAAGTCCCGGGATAATACCCCAGATATCACTGAGCATAAAGACCTTGTATCTCAGAAAGATGGACCTTTCAAACGAGATTTCAGGGGTTACCTATATATCCAAGTAGTGTTCCCCACAAAATAAGCAAGAAGTTTGAATTTAAGTTTATATCCCGAAAAAGCTTACTAAATGTGTAAAAACCTATCGGCATATCATCAGTGAGACTGTTTAACACTATTTAAACATTACATTTCTTTAGCATACTGTGACTGTCTACTGATGTACTATCATTTCCTCTTCTTTGACACAAAAAACTCATTTTGATTTTATCATGTTTTTATCTTTTTCAAATTTTCAAATGTTTTTGGATTTTCTGAAATTTTCTACTCCCCCTAAAATCAAAATACATTTAAGAAAATTTGAAATCAAACTGTACAATAAACTTGACAACTGATATTGAATCGCTTCAAATCGCCATCCACTTGGCATAAACAATCAGAACTCCCCCTTTCACAAAACTATTTTCTCATAATGATTTCAAAACACTTAAGTTTGTTTTAATCAGAATGATTTTTCCGGAAAATAAGTTTTGTTGGTTTTACCACTTGTAAAGTTAGGGGTTTGGTTCATCATTTTGTCCATTCAATCTCTTATATGTGGATTACATCAAGTTCAAACTAATGACCTTGAGTAATCACTTTGTCAGAATCAACCTCTCACCACTTGTAAGAATATCCAAAACATATAATCACATGTAGGAATAAAACATCTACACAAACCATTTTACCAAACAAGATGCCGATTCCTACTTCGCACTTACCAACCTGGAAGCTCCGGCAATTCAAACTTATCCTGCAAAAATTAAACACATTTAAAAATCTTTCACAAAATCTATCTTAACAAGAATGATGCCGATTCCTGATCCACGATTACAAACTTGGGATCTCCGGCATAGTCCTAAGACTTCAAGGGAAACAGACTTCCATCCAAGTCTTTTCAGACTTGATGGCTTTCAATTCTTGCGCAATAGGGTTGTAAGTTGCCTTTTTAGTTGCATAAAAATCTTTAACCCCCTTAGCTTTCCCATTCAACATTTTCCCAAAATTTTCTTAACACTCCCATTGAATGTTTTCTCAACATAAAACTTAGTTTTCTCTGTGTAAAACTGATTCGAGATATCAATCTTACCAACTTTCTGTTTAACTTCTTCAAACTTCAGTGATGGAAACTCATCATCATTCACTGAAATTTTCACCTCAACCTGTGGCTCTTCTGGCTTTATGGAACCAGATTCATCGCCGATTTTCTCATCAACCTTTTTAGCAATCCACACTTGGTTGTCATACTCTTTCTTTTTATAAAAATTCTTTTTAGAACACTCACCAACCTCATAAGTTGATTTTTCAAAAATTTTAAGTCTGTTGGTTGGTGGTTCAATATCAACAACTTTTCCTTTCAACTTGTTAGAAACTCCCTGTTTTGACTTGGCATTTTTCGAACAGTTCCATGCAATGTGACCAGCTTCATTGCATTTGTAACAAGTTCTAGTTTCTTTTGAGTGACAAACTTCAGTTCCATTCTTCTTCTTTTCAGCAAGAAACTCTTGATTTGACTGTCTCCAGAATGGTTTCTTCTGTTCCTCTTCTGCACTTCCACCTGACACAAATTTTGTTTTTGTTTTAGAATTTTTCAAATTTTTATGATTTTCTGGTGGAATAAATCCAAGACCTTTCTTTTTGTAGCTACGATTTTGGTTTGATTTCTTTTGAAAACCAAAACCAGAATTGTAACCCTTTTTCTTGTTTAAACGTTGTTGAACTCTTGAAGTGTACTTTTTAGGTTTTTCAGTAAGATTTAAATTTTTTATTTCAGAAATATTAATTTCTGTCATTTTGAAAACCTTTTTGATCATGTCAAAACGAACACTTCTTATTGGAAACTCTTTGTCAGAGTATAATTTGTCCGAATCATTTAAAGTGTATGCAACTTCAAATGCTTCATCATCCAAATTTGCTTTCGTTAACAAAAATTCTTTACTGTAAGACCGTTTGACTGATGACTTTGAACTGTTGACTGACGAATTTGACCCTCCAGACTCAGACTTTGACTCAGACTCCTCCTCAGTATCCAACACCTGATCGACCACCTTTTTGATTAACCCAGACTCATGATCAGTATCGGACGAGGTAAACGTAACATCAATGTTATCTGGTAAAACGTCAGTTGTGTCGGTTTTTAGCTTTATATTGACTGCTTTTTCAAGTTGCTCCTCATTTGGTTTTCTAGGAGAATACCCTTCCCAAATTGGAGGCGGACACTTGTTATAGCTAACAGTCGATTTCTTACCACTATCTTTCTTTTTCTTCGGCTTCTCGTCTTGAAAAGCTTCCATACCTGCAACAGTTGGGTAAATACGATCAATGAGATAATCAGAACTAGAATAACTTTGTAATAAACGTCTAATTCTCTCATTTTCAATCTTCTCTGTCTCCAACTCTTGCTTCCATTTAGCACTCTCTTCGATGTAAAAGTTTATGGCTTTCTGTTTTGTCATCATTACAGCATTCATCATCGTTAGTGCTTGTTCTCTTTCTGAATTTGTCTTTTGGAGACCAGTTACTGTTTTGTTCAAGACATTATATGATTCTTTCACATAGTTGAGGTTGAACAGTAACTGCTCTTTCTTCTTTTCATACTCAGCAATTATCTCGTCTTTTGCTGCACAACCCTTGCATGCTTCCAAACACTTCTCGCAAGGCTTTACAACTTCAACAATCTTCTCAATCTCGATTGTCTTTACCACTTCAACCACTTTTTCTTCTTCTTTTACCTTCTCAGTTTCAATCATCTTCTCAACAACACCTTCAACATTCTCTTTCTGAACAACATCATCAGATTTCCTTTGTTGTTGTTTTTTAGCAGCTCGTTTCTCCTTCAGTTTCTCCATACGATCTGCAAAATAGAAATGAAAACTTTCAGGAGAAAGATGAAATTTTGCAACATATTTATATGTTTCTCTTTCTCATCATCACTGCTACTATCAACTGGTGACTGATCAAACTGTACAGATTTTTCAGAATCAGCATCTGATAAACCAGAATCTGACGGTGTTTGATCAAATACAACTTCCTTTTCTGAAATAACAACATTTTGTACACTCTCATCAGAACTTTGTAGACTTTCATCATCACTTTCTGAACTTTCAACAGAAACAACAGACTCTTCATCCACACTCTTTATAGTCACTCCAATAGACTTCATCCATGTGGTAAACATGTCTGGTTCTCTGACAATCTTAGCAATGAAAGCTTTAAAATTCCCATTCTCATCTGCAAACATATTCCAGCTAAAGCCTTCAGGTAGCCTCTCATCATCTTGATCGACTATGCATGCTTTGCTATCAGGAGAGATATAATTTTTCCAATCAAAATCCACCGCACACACTCTTTTTGAATCCTCGATTCTTCTACCATGAGCCATCTGTGAGTCTTGTGATTGACCAACTTGCTGATAAATGGCTTTCCGGTAGTAATCATCTTTTCCAAACGGATTCTGAGCGCCACTAGCTTCTCTGTTCTTGCACTCTCGCTTGAAATGGCCTTTCTCCCTGCAATGAAAACAAGTAACTTTAGATTTATCAAAACCTAAAGTAGATACATGAGCATCAAGAAAGTCATTTATCCCGGTAATCGTTTTGAACTTTTCAGCACGTCTAAGAACACTAGCAAGACACCATTTGATATCCATCAGTTCCATCTCTTCGGCGTCTATTTGATCGTAATCCTCCTTTGTGAGCATAGGATTTCTGATTCGACCAGCCACTAGACCCTCATAAGATAACAACACAGAACCAAGTAGAGCCATGTGGTCTTTAGCAGTGTCTTCTGAAAAACTTTGACCTTCTGGAAGATTTAAAGCGATGTTACACTGAATCACATAACCATTTCCTGTCTTTGTGCTTTGAGACTGAAAGCTTTCTGATGAACTCTTTGGATTGACACTCGGATATAATGAGAAACCACTACTGCTTTTGTTTGAACTTTGATCAATCTTTTCTGTGGAATCCCCAGCACTAAACGCAGTCTGAATTTTCGGACTTCTCTCAGCTTCTAGAACCGGAACACTACCTTTGTAATACATTTTGACATCCTGTTGACCACTTGGACTGTTCATCCTCGCAATCTTCTGCTGTTCCAAATCTTGACCCTCAATCTTTTCGATAAACTGACCAATTGTTAACCCATCATAAACCCCTGTGTTTTTCAGGATCATCAAATAAGTTCCCCACTCTTTTTGTGGTAACGCATCAGCTAATTTGTCTACCCACTCTTCAGACTCCTTTTTTATACTAAGCATTGACATAGATCGCACAAGGTGACAGTATCTTTCAATCAGCTTCTTTGTGTCTTCACCCGGTAGACTGCTGAACAAATCAAACTCTTTCTTTAACAGTGCCTTCTTACTTTTAATCATATTCTCGCTACCCTCAAATTTGACTTTAAGTGCATCCCAGATTGACTTTGCAGTTTTGTCATGCTGTAGCAGTATGAAAATGTCTTCTTTGATAGCTTGCTGAAGTAGACTGATCATCATCTTTTCAGCTCTATACATATCACGTTCTTGATCACTAAATTCAGATATTTTCTTATCAACTTTCAAATCAGTCTGTGGCAAAACATATTTCTTCAAAATACATTCCCATGACCTAAGATGGTTAGCCTGAACCCAGTTCTCGAATCTTTCTTTCCACCCGTAGTATTCTTCGATACTCATCAATTTTGGGGGCTTTTGGATGGTTCCCGTCTCATTTTCCGAACTCATGGCTTGAACAATAGTAGATGGACCAGACGGTGTTGCAAACGCGTTGTAGAACTCGTTATCCATGATTCGGAATCGAAGAATCTCTCAAACAAGCTTTCAAACAAACTGGTTCTCCTCGTAACACACCTTTATCACCTTAAAACAAACAAAAAAACATTTATCAGTTTAAACACTATTAAACAACTGAAACAAACTGATACTCGGGCTGGTGAATATTTTGTGCGAACTGCTATGACCCGGATCAATCTCAACGACCTGACCTTACTCCAAACAATCTAACAAGATTCAAACAAACTTGACCTTTGTATGATCAAACCGTGAGACTTGTACCTTTGACACACCGATTTATTCGAATTTGACACACAAAACAAATCTCTATCACTTGCAATTTGACAAATCTTGATATTAATCTGACTGGGCCGAACACTTTTTATCAAACAAGCAATGGGCCTCTAACTGTCTTGAGCTAATACATGCACACACAATTCAAATGAATTTCCAAGTCCACTAAACCGACAATCTTTTGTTATATTAACCTATGATTGGGCCGCAAGTTCCTATTATATCACATGCAAATTGTCGTTTTTCAACAACACTTAGCCGACAACATATCTGAACATGCAATATCACATGTATACTCAACCCAATTTTCAAAACTCAATGATTGGACCGAATTATCCACTTAACCAACACACAATTTTAAAAACTGACAATTTTATCCTTTGCATGCAAACTAGTTCATGATAACATGTGTCAACAACAATCCGAGATATAAAATTTATCAGCAATCACATGCAACCGATTTAAACCACATGATCTCTTATTCCCGATGTACTGACACCTTGTCGTGTTTCAGGTCAACGATGAGCGGAATCAGACTTTGATCACTAAGAACGAAATAGGATGTTGGATGACCTTAAGAGCGAAACCTGATAGACCTTATAAGCGAAATATGTTGATTTGTGACACAAAAACGAAACCCTGATGTCCTTAAAAGCGAAATATGTTGATGTTCAAATGAGCGAAACTTCAGATGTTCAAATGAGCGAAAATACTGATGTTCGTATGAGCGAAATCACGGATGTTCGTAAAAGCGAAATCTAGTCCGAAGGTAATTTGGTCCATTTTTAAGTCGATTTAAGCTGTGAAACTTTCGAGGATTTGTTAATGTACAATTTTACACAGTCTGTAAAAATTTGAAACAGTTTTGACCGTTAAATCTCGTTGAATTGATGAAAGAAGGTGTAGAATATAGAAAAAACAATGAAATTCAGCCGTAATCTGCAGAACTCCTCCTCCTGAGCTCTGATACCACTTGTAGGATCGTGTACCGACCCGAATGAGTCGTTTCAGAGGAGTTTAATCAGATACAGGTGCGGAAAACAAGTATCTGACGTAGAAACAGCTGAATCTTCTCTTAATCTACTGATTTTATTGAATTGACAACGTTTACAGCTCAATCTTCACACCGGCAGAGCTTCGGCGTGGAATACAAGACTTCACAACTTACTTGGTTTCGCTCATGGGTACACCTATATATAGAGTTTGTGGTTTCGCTTTTATGAACAGGACACATAAGCGAAATCCCTACAATACCATATAAGCGAAACCCTAACTATGTCTCTATAAGCGAAACTTCTAGGACCATATAAGCGAAATCACCTCATTTACCATATACACTCTCCTATTTTCTCGTAAATTGTACCCTAATCTATACAATTCAATGTAAGACTCGATACAAGACTAAGTCAACAGATGTAGTGCACCAACAGGAAAACTCAACCAAGAAATTCTGTTGAAAATTTTTGACTTCTGTTGACCACATCTAAAAGGTCAACAGAAGACAGAACAAAAGGCAATACATATTTTCAACAGAGTTTATGTTGAATTTCTGATGACATCATCAGAATGAGACTTTGACTTACAAAGAAAAGAGGATACATATGAAGGAAGGTGATTAGACCTCTTATCTAATGGGGTTCACAAAGATGAAAAGGTGTCATAGAACCGATAGCTTTCTCCAATAAAAAATCAGTGCAACACTTTCGTAAAGGAATGATTGAAGAAACTACAAATTGAAGAGACAAGTTGAAAGGGCATAACCACGATTACATGATAAACCATTTCATTAATGTCTTGATACCCATGATCCAATGGTTACATTCTGAACAAAAAACCTCAGGTTACACGATCTAACGGTTATAAAGACAATTAATGATCTCTTAACCACCATTACATGCCACGATTCTATACCCCTTCAACTCCATACACCCATAATCCTCTGCTGAAACACTCCTATATAACACACACTTAGTAGAAATTCAAAAATCACTCACCTTCCTCACAAAAACTTCAACCCTGAAAATCCCCTGTTTCTCACTCATAATCCAAAAATCCCTAAATTTCAAACCCTAATTCACAAAGATTAACAATGGCAGAAATAAACCTCAACATTCCAATTGTTCAACATGAAGTACCTTTTGTTGAAGAAGCAGAATTTCTACCAATGAAGGGAAACAATCTGATGATGAATACAGAGCATTCGGAGTATGATGTAAGATGTCAACCTCTGGTGGAATATCTCACAAAATGTCCAATCTCAGGAGCACTAACAAAAGGAAGAGAGGTACCAGAAAGGCTACTACAACAATTTGTTCACACTTTTAATGAAGTTGAAGAAAATCAGGTCTCTGCTCATGTATGGGGAAGTGTTTTTGTAACATTAACCCCTGCAAGAGTAAGAGAATGGCTTGAACTGCCTATTCTTGATAGTTACATTGAAGCTCCAAGCAGAGAAGAATTAATAAGCTTCATCATTGGACTTGGTTACAAGAAAAAGGATATCAACAAAATTGGAGCAATTAGAAGATGTGAATTGCCAGCCATCTGGCAAGTGATGATGGAAGTGCTAAACAAATGTCTCACCTCAAAGATAGGAGGAACTGATCAAATCAGTCAAGCTATTCTGACAATCATGTATGGACTCATAACTTGGTTCAAAATTGATTATGGGTCAGAAATTTTCAACCTACTCAAAAGGTCAATCATCACCAGAAATGGAAGAATAACCTCACATCTGCCATATCCAAGGTTAATCTCTATTTTCATCTCTGAAACATTTGCTGCAAGGAACATAGAAATTCCAATTTTGGAAGATGTTTGGAGTTCAAATACCATGAAGGCCTGGAGTTCCAATCATGGATGGGAATCAGAAAAATATATCCCTGTGTTGCCAGAAAGCATGTTATGCCTCATTGCACCAGACTCACAATACAGAATACAACATGAAGAACTTCTGACCAAATCAGATTCTCCAACAGAAGAGCCCAACAGAGAAGTTGTGAAATGTTCTTCATCAACAGAAGAAGGAGATGATGAGAAGTCCTCGCCATCAGAAACAGAGGGTGCAGGAGGAGAAAGAATTCTTGAGATAGCTAACTCACCAGAAAACAAGACAAAACATGCTGAAAGACAACCGATTCATGGAGCAGGAATTCATCATGAATTTGAAATTCATCAAAAAGAAGTACATGAACATTATGCAGAATCACATATTGCTGGAGGAACTCATGAATATGCTGAAAAACAACATCATGAAGAAACTCACTTTGATGATGCTGTAATTGAAGCCACTGAAGTCATACATTATGATGAATCTCAGATTGCTGGTACATCTCTTTTAAACACTGTTTTAGTTGACTCTCACACAAAAGAAACAAAATCAGAAAGTTCAGTTAATGTTTCTTACAAGTTAGAATACAGAACAACTAATGTTGATGAGGAGGTTACTAGTTCCATTAATCTCAACTCTGAATCAGAAAATGAGGAAGAGGATGAGATCCCAACAGATAGAGATCAGGAAACTGATCAAGGAAATCTGGCTAAAGGTAATCTGTTTACCTCAAAAACTTATGGAGAATCATATGTTGATATGGTTCAAGGACATAAGGAAATCCAAGATGAAAATGAGTTTTTCATCACTGGTGGAGATGATTCTAGTAAACTTAAAGCTGCATCAAAATCTGGTAAAGCCAAAAGTGACCCTATCATCTCCAAAACAGCAACAAATGTGTTTGCAGCTGGAATGTTACAAGGAACATCTGTTGTTCCAAATATCCCTGAGACACCCATGAACCAAGAAAATTTAGAAACAGTGCTGGAAAATGTTTACAAAGTCTACAAAATAAATCCAGTGGAAGAAAAACTTGATATGTTGCTATCAGAAATACAAGGTCAAAGGGATGATATGAAGACTTTTTCAGAATCAGTGGAGGCAATAAAGAAACAAACTGAAGAAAACACTGAAGCACTAAAGTCTCTTCAAAAGATGAAAGAAAAGGCACCAGAATCCAACATCTCTGCATCAGAAATCCAGATGATTCTCACAGAAATAGAAAAGATCAAGGCACAAGTTGCAAATGCGGTGGAATCAAGGCAGTCAAGCAGTTCAAACAGAGTTTTGGAGGAAGTTACCATACTAAGGGCAAGCAATAACAGTATCACAGATGCCCTTGAGAAGCTGTCAAAAGAATGGGCTGTAATTCAGACAAAAGCTCAAACTGAATTCACCAAAGTTCAGAAAAACATAATCAGCAACTCTAAACAAGTAAGAGAGGTGCAACAACTGATGGAGAAGATACAATTCAACATTGCAAGATTGGCCAAAGTGGATCCCCAAGAACTCATGAAAGAAATTCCTACTGAAAGTTCACATCAAGAAGCTCCAAAGTCAACTCCACAACAATCATCAACCACACCAATCACCAAAGCTGGAACCACGATGATGGGTCCACCTCCAAGTGTCCCAAGAGATGAAATGCTGAAAAGGTTAGCAACTGCAAAACCTCAAGTTATTAAAAATTTGAAATTGCTAGCATCTGTCCCAAAGCCAACATTGTCTGATGACTCAGCCATAAGTAAATTTATGAACATGCAAACAATGAATGAATGGGAACAAGAAGGTGATTCATCAAGAAAATCAAAGATTGTTAAAAGAAAAATCTTTGAAACTAAGTCTGTCATGGTTAAAGAGATTGCCAGGGATGTAATGATATTCCCTGCGTACAATCTGGTGAGTTATTATTTAACAAAAGAAGATGAACCACCAAGAGCACTGTCTCCTATCAGACTGGCTTTAAGAGATGAAAGGATAAAAAGAGGTTCAGGTAGCATTCACTCCAAGAATGAGAATCCAGTAAAGAAAGTTTTAAAGGTGGATGAAGTGAAAGTTGCAACCGATGATATTGGAGGAACTCGTGTGCAAAACAGGTACACACTGCTGAGAGAAAATGGGGAAGAACAAAAGGTGGCTAACTAAGAAATAGCAGACAAACTGCATCCTTTAGACATTCTGTTTATGAAGGATCACTATGAAAAGGAAAAGAAAAATAACCAAGAAGTCAGAAGGGCATTAAATGGCATATCAAAAGCTGGAATATTGCTATTTGAAAGAATGGCTTTTTCAGACTTAGATCTATGCATCAACTATGAGCATATACACAACAAAAAGGTGTATGTCAGATCACCAAAGACAAAAGTTCCCTCAGAAATATTGGAAGATGCAAGATCTGAAGACATCATTACAAGCAAAACTAACACTCACAACTATGGTGTCATCTTCAGAGATATTGATAATAACAAAGCTCTGTTCAGAAGTGTTGATATCTGCAAGTACTCAAATCAAACTCTGAAGTATATCATGAAAACCATGAACAAAAGACAAGAACATCTTCAGAAGTCAGAAAAGAACTTGGAGGGACACAGGAAAGAAATTGAGCAAATGATTGAAGAATGGATCCAAGCAAGAGAATGGTACAAAGACATGTATATCAGCTGCAACAAGTATATCTCCTACAAAAAGCGGTTAAAGAAAGGAGACGTGCACAAGAGAGTGAAGTTGAATTGAAGAACTTGTTTATTTAATCTCTTATGTATTGTGTTTTACAAAAACATCAGCAACTGGTTTAAATTTGCAAGTGTTATATTTCCACTGTTTGGAAATTTTCTGTTCATAAGGTAGCTCATTTTCTTACAATACTTAGGGGGAAACTGTTAGGAAACTTTATTTGTAAGTATTGAAGAAAAACACAATCGACTGGATCTATGAAGAGATAACAGTCCTGAAGATCACAACAACAAGAAGAAGATCAGATAGGACAACTGAAATGCACAGCATCTACTTCAAAGAATCACAAGTTGATCAAGAGCTGAATTGGATTATCAAGATTTTCTGAATTGGATTATCACCTGAAGATCACAACAAGAAGAAGAAGATCAGATAGGACAACTGAGAAGGTCATTTCTGATGGATCAGATGATATTTCTGATGAAATATCATCAGTTTCTGACGATTCTGATCATCAAGATTTTCTGATGATTTGTTCACCAGAATTTCTGATGAAGTGGTTTATCAGAAATTCTGATGAATACCCCACTTGTCTGAAATCAGCTCTATCCTGCCACACTTACCGAAGCAAGTTGACATTATTGGATATCATGATGAAAAAGGCAACTTGAACGTTGGATTCAATGAATATGTCAAATGGCTACTTTTTTTAGGACTTATTGCATGAATAAACGAATGTTTATTCATGCACCCAGCCTTCTATAAATAGAAGGCTCAACCAGCAGAAGACAATTAGTTTGAAGCTTAGCATTCACACATACATCAAAACTCCATTGCCCTCTCACCCATAGAATTCAAGATTCATTTGTATTAGATAATAATCTTACAATCACCTTGTAAACCATTTTGTTTCAAAGTGATATAAACTTTATAATTCTGTAGGTTTTGTTTCTGAAAGTCTGATTTCTATTTCCGCACATCTTTTTCACATCTACTGAAATCACTTGCCATATTACGTGAAAAGAAGTTGTTCAGGCCATACTGGGTCCAACAAACCTTTCTTAGGTTTGTCTGACGAGTCAACACAGGATTGAATGTATTCACCCCACGACCACACTTTTTATACAAAAGGAAACAATTGGTTTATACAAGACGAAACAATTGGTTTACACAAGGTTACAAATGGTTTTCAAAAACATATATATATAAACCATACAATTTACGAATAAACAATTGAATGCTTACACGGTTTTACAAAGAAACACTTTTGTCAAGATTCATGGCTAAAAGCTTTTCTTTATTATACCAATTTTCGTAGTTGGTTAAACATATTGCAATACCAAACACAATTGATACACATTTGGTTGCAAGGTTTTCAGTCATCGACTCTCGTAGTCGGACGACGTATTATAATACAAGTTCATAGCCATGAATTTGACTACAAAATCTATGTTACTCCCTAACTTTATTGTTGACCGTTTATTTTCACATATGTTTCAGGACCCAAACGTGAGGTAACTCGCGTCTCGATTCTTAGTACTACAAATAAACAAAACCATCACATATCCTTAGGTGATTACAAAACATACAAAATCATCAATTATTTATTAAAAGTAAAATTCTCAAAATAAAATCATCATCTATCATTAGATGATTCATATTTAGGCTTTTAAGCCTTAAAAAGTTTTTCGAAATCTCGTCAAAAGTTTTGGGTTTTAGTAATGTGACCATGTGCAGTCGGGAAGGTTGGACGCCTGTACCCTAAGTTTTCTATCTAAGGCTAGAGTGTTTGTACAAATACACATAATCAGACCAGTCACTCTTACCTGGGAACTCTTGGGATGAGTGTTCACTTATAGGCTAAAGCATGTCTTCGCGAAACGTTATAAAGACCCATCTTCTTTGATTAGTCACCGTGTTGTTTATTCTTTTTAAATAATGAATAAATGATTACATTCCTTATGCTCGTGGATATTTTAAAGTTTCTTTTTGACAATTCTCTAACTCATAAATCTCACTCGTTTTCCCTTGTGTTTATTCACTCCTTTAGAATGCCTCCTTCGTGCAACGCTACCCAAAACACTAAGATGGTGACTTTGATCGACCAGCAAATGGTTGTGATACTTCCAAACCTTGTGACCCAAATTTATCAAGCCAACAATAACAACAAGAGCAATGTACCTACACCTTGTAATTACAAGTAGTTCAACTCTGCTAAACCCAACAAGTTCTATGGGACTGAGGGAGCTACTAGGCTTCTACAATGGTTCGAAAGTATCGAGAGCACTTTTCGCCATCGTCAATGTTCCAATTACCGAAAGGTAGAGTTTGCTTCGAGTGTTTTAAAAGAGAGCACTCACGTGGAGGAACGAAATTATGAGAGATCAAAGTGCGAATAAGGCTATGGCACTATCTAGGGAGGAACTCAGAACTCTCATGATGAAAGAATTTTGCCCACAAAATGAGATGAGGGCTCTCGAAAATGAATTCCACGATCTCAAAAAGGTAGTGGAGAAAATCGTGCCTACACTGATTGGTATGAAGAGTTGAGCCTACTTTGTCCCACCATGGTCACGCCTATGGATCGGGCAATTAAGAAGTATATCGAGGGTTTACCTAACCAAATCCAAGATATAGTCACTAGTATCAAGCTATCTACCGTTAGGGAGGCTATCGAACTGGCCGCAACCCTAACTGACTCTCAAGTGAAGAAAGAAAAACTCTTCACAAGGGTGGGAAGAAGCAACATGATAAGGTTACCAAAGATAAACCAACCAAAGTGAAAGCCGAACCATGTAGAAATTCCAAGAAGCGCAAGGCTTCAAGGAATTTTGTTGTTGTTGCTTCCAACCAACCAGCTCAACCCCGGACTAGGAAACCATATGCTGGTTCTGCATCCTTGTGTAACCGATGCAATTGTCACCATCAAAACTATTTACCCCATCGTCAATGTACTCTCTGTGGGCGACTCGTTCATTTGACCAATGTTTATTGTTCTGTTCCGAATCACGTTATCCTGAATCCCGTTCAACCTCAAGCAGATCCTGATCGTCCCCATTTCCCACCCGAGTCTTGTTACAATTGTGGCGAGATGGGCCACTACAAAAACAATTGACCAAAGCTTGTTAACTCCAATCCAACCCATGGACGTGCATTTAACATCAATGCTAATGAGGTCCATGCCAATAATGACGTGGTTAATGGTACATTCCTTGTTAATAATCAACCCGCTTATGTTCTTTTTGATTCGGGTGCCGATAAAAGTTTTGTATCCTTAGCTTTTGAACCTTTTCTTTCTATACCTTGAACTAAGCTAGGAAAATCTTTAACGACAAAAATAGCTAGTGGCGAACTTCTTATACTCGATTCTGTTATTTGCGATTGCTAACTAAACCTCAATAATCATCTTTTCCCATCGACGTCACGCCTAAGAAACTTGGGATGTGGGTGCATATTTGTGACAACAGCTTTTAGATTTGGTCTTTGGATATCTTGTAATTAGTAAAACGATAAACGGTTAGCGGGTTTAGCTTTGTATTAGTCAAATAATAGAGTTTGGGCTAAACCAAACCCACATAAGGGGGATGGTAAGCGAAATGGGCCTAGCCCATGACCTAGCCCATATGTAAAGCTTGTCCTATATAAACAAAGCTTAACATTAGGGTTTAGGTTAATCATCTTAATCACTTTTAGAGAGAATTCATAAAAGACAAAGGCTTGGAAAAATTAGAGATCTTGATTGATTGTAATCGTTTGAAGATAATCAATAAAGATCGGGTTTATAGAGATTTTTGCTTCTACTCTTTTTCTGTTAAAATCTAATCTAGAGGATTCCGCACTCTAGGTTAGGTCGACGATTCTGTGACGATCCATACGGATTAGGGGACCTAAAATTGGTATTAGAGCATTAGGCTCTTGATTGGCTTGGTTCAGAATCGTTTTCTATAGAAAAAATTGGATTTTTGGACGTTTTTGGAGGTTGTTTTCGAAGTATTGTTGGCTGTTTTAGGGTTCTGCTACTGATCTTGGATAAACAACAAGCTTTTTCATCCATCTCAGATAGAAATATTGCTTCTCGGATCATCTCGGATCAAGAAACTTGCATATCAGATCAAGAAACTTGCATTTCGGATCATCTCGGATCAAGAAACTTGCATTTCGGATCAAGAAACTTGCATTTCGGACCAGAAAAACTTGCATCTCGGATCATACTGAAGGATCTCGGATCATAAGGTTGCATCTCGAATCAGAAGGTGTTCATCTCGGATCAGATTAATTCATTCCGAACCAAAAGATCTCATCTCGGATCAGAAGGTGTTGATCTCGGATCATTTCTGACAATCCCGGATAAAGATCTCGAACTTAAGACCATTTCGGACCATCTCGAAAAACTGTTCCTAGATATATTTAAGGCGTGGAATTTTATTTGGCTGACGTTGATTCAAATTCACGTTTTCGTGAATAGAAAATCATCCGTAGACAATCTCAGCAAACTGTTTGCACAGTTGAATTCCTAGGATTTTTAGGACAAAAAAAGGTTTTCGACATTTTATATCATTGAACTCGTAATTTCGAGACGAATCTAACGGTATAATTTGGTAAAAACAGTTTTCAGAAAACCTTTGTACGGTTTTACCAGTCTGCTACGTTAAAATGTCAAACATGTCTAATTTGAATGAACTTTTGAGAATGTAGCACGAGGTTGGCTCTACCAACAAACAGCCTAAGATGATGAAGGTGGAAAATTATCTGACATGGAAGGACAGGTTCCAATCCTTCATTGAATATCAGGACACACGCATGTGGATCTGTATTGTAGATGGGTACACAAACCCAACACGCGATTTTGAGGGCAGACAACGTGTCACAGCCTACGTGAACATGCAAGATGCTGATAAGAAGATGTATGAGGCTGATAAGAGAGCCTTAGCTGCTATCAAGATGTCCTTACCAGATGGCATCAAGCATACCTTTAAGAACTACTCTACTTCAAAGGAAATGTGGGATACATTAGAGAAAAGATATGAGGGAAATGCAGATGTTAAAAAGAACAAAGTTGATTTACTAAAGAAGCAGTTCGCTGTATTCAAGTAGATGAGAAATGAGTCACTTGAGGACATCATCACTCGATACTACCATTTGATGTCAGAAATGGACAATTATGATATAGATAGCTATTCTGACATAGAGAAAAATGACAAGCTGCTTGATGCATTACCTGCTAAATGGGATATCTACACTCTCATGATCAAAGGGGAAGCAGATTATGAGACAAAGGAACTAGAAGAAGTGGTTGGAAAGCTGAGAGCTTATGAGCTCAATATGAAGAAGAAGGAAACTGGATATGATCAGGTTCAAGATCCAGGGATTTACAACGGACTTACATCTTCTTTGTCTAACAACGCTTCTAGCGACTCTGCTACTGCTTTTCTGTCATGTGAAAATGAGCAGGATACTGTGAATGAAGATGGTGATGTGTGTTTCGTAGCTGCTTCAGGAAGTTCAACAAGAGCTAAGAGAACATCAGCTACATATTAGAGCAGTAATATTAAATCGATGTCTATGAGTGTGAAGTCTACAGAAGAACATCTTGCTCTACTTGCTTCATTCATTGCTTCGTATGAGAACTACATTCAGGAGAATGTATCTGATCCTGCCACTTTAGATGAAGATTATGATAAGATTGACCCTGATGACCTAGAAGAAATGGATCTACAATGGCAAATGGCCATGATTTCCAGAAGAGTCAAGAGGTTGATGAACAGATCTGGAAGGAAGTTTGTAGGGAAGAGCGTTGGCTTTGACAAGACCAAAGTGAGGTGCTTTAACTGTTAAAGTTATGGACATTTTGCTAGGGAATGTCAAAAACAAAAACAAGAGGCTTCGGGTCAGAGTTCAAACAATAGGAATGTATTAAACAACTCTAACTCAAGGGCTTTGATCTCTACAGCAAGAGAGGGTTCGTATGACTGGAGTGTTCATTTGGAAGATGATGAGAATGTGACTCAGGCATTCATGGCAGAGATAGTGCCCGTTGATGAAGCTGAAGCTAACGTGGAAGATGCTGACGTAAAGGTGGATGCTGGAGTGGAGAGAGAAAGTGAAGCTACAGAAGATGATCAGACAACTGAAGCTGAAGACGAAAAGCTAAAGTCTAATTATGAGAAGGAAGCTGAAGAGAAAGATGCCAAATATAAAAGATTGGAAGCTCAAATTGCTGCTCTCATGGCCAACCTAGACAAGCCAACAGGAGAGGTAAGCAATTATGCTAGTTCCGTTTGCTTAAGATTTCATGAATTACAGGGTGAAGTTGATAGATTATCAACTGAAAATCGAAGTCTAGTTAACGAAATGTCTAACATTAAAGAATCAAACTTTTTTGTTAAAAGAAATGAGTCTATGTATTTGAAGAAAATTAAAGGATATGAAGCTGAAATTGAATTTTTAACTAGCAAATTAAATGAAAAACTTCAAATTATAGACTTAGCTCATGACACTATGAGTGAGAAAACAAAAGAGGTTTCTGAAAAGTGCAAAGAGTTGTCTGAAGCACAATTAAAAATTATTGAACTTGAAAAGAAACTGAGTCAGTTTAGAGATTCCACTTTTGTTATGAAGCACATGATGGGTGGGTTAAAGAAGAGTAATGACAAGACCAGTGTGGGCTTCAAGGGCTTTAATGAAGTCCCACCTCCTCTTAGTCATGACTATTTATTCCTACCTGATGAAGATGAGCTAACAGACTTTTTGTCAACATCACCATGTAGTTCCACATCAAGTCAAGGTGATGTATCTGAGAGTGATGATGCTAAGAAGGAAAATAACAGAGGACCCATTTTGAAAAAGAAAAATTTACATCCTAAAAACAATAATAAAACTTTTGTTAAAAAGGTCGCTTTTGTACAAGGAAGTGACATGAAAAACGAAACATCTGTTATTGAAAACGAATCAAATGTAGAGTTTGCTAAAAATAAAAAACATAGAAAAATCTGAAACTAAGCAAACTGAACCAAATCCTTCTAAGGTATCATCATCAAATCAAGGATCTAGTTCAAAGGCTTCAGTTAAGAAGTCTTCGAAAAAGAGATCGTGCTTCAAGTGTCACACCAAGGGACATGAAGCTAGCTGCTGTCCTAAGAAAAAGACTGAAGCACAAGTTAGTGAGAAACAAAGAGGGAAGTCACCAGAGAAGAGCGGTGATAAAAAGGAGAGAAACTCTAACTCTCAAAAGAAATCTGCTCCTAAGCAACCAAAGGGTGTTGCTGTTGGTGTAGATAAGGCTGAAAAAGGAACTCCACAAGTTCCTCGTTTTCAAAGAAAGCAACCAAGATTTTAGCCTGAATCTACATCAGGCAGATATGAGAGACCTAGAAGTAGTTCAGCAAGAATGAACAATTTTAATTCAAATAATTTCAGAAGTCAAGGTCAATATCAAAATCGATAGTAACATAACGGTAGTCGAACTTTTTATATCAAAATCAAGCTTCTTGGAATCAAAACTCAAGATATCAAAATCAAAATTTCCAAAGGTCACAAATTCCAAACTTGCATAGGAACCCTCAAGACAAGAGACCTCATGGTGAATTTGGACGACCCAAGACTTGGGTCCCCCAATCTAACTAATCTTTTGGTTGGTGTGTGCAGGAGCTGCTAAGGAGGATTATCAACTTACGGTATGTTGATAGTGGCTGCTCTAGGCACATGACGAGGGATGCGAGATTGCTTTCTGAATTTGAAGAATATTATGGTGGACATGTAAATTTAGCTGGTGCTAAAGGTGGTAGGATTACCGGACGAGGAAAAGTGACAAATGGGAAGATCACTTTGGACAAAGTGAACTATGTTGTGTGACAACCCAAGATTTCAAGGTCTTTCCTCTACGCATCACTTGTTTTTCAGTCCTGTGTTCATAATTCGTTTTACGTTGTATCATGTGCCTTGTATGTGAATGAATATTATATTTATATGTTTGATTGTTGCATGAAACTTAGGAGGTCGACGAAGAATAGGGTTCTTCGGCCCAAACACTTCACGAAGAAGTATGATCTTCGTCGAGGGAGTTGTTCGCCGTTCTTCACCCCAAAACACCCCACGACGAAGAATGTTCTTCGTCGAGGGAGATACTTCACCAACAGGGCCTTCGGCCCAGGTTATTTGAGGCCTAGTATGTACGCATATAACTTCTTGAAAACGTAACTGCAAATCACAAAACCCTAAGGTTTTATCTCCCTCTCTTTCCTGTGCGACGGAAGCTTTCGATGATTGAAACTCTCCCTTACGGATCCCCTCATCTCCTAGAAATCAGTTAGTATAAACTGCTTGTTTACTTTTTGATTATTGTTTTCGTCTACGTGCAACTTAATCTTGAAAACATGTGTTATTGACATCTTGATCAAGATGAATGTTAATCGTGTAAGGTTGAGAATCTGGAAACTGTTGTTCATGATTTAGGAATATGCTCACTAACTGTTACGTAATGCATTTGAATATTAGCTTGATGATAGATGATTATGTGCATATTTATATGGCTTGATTTAGCATGAAAGCATGACAAGGAAACAAGGAATGCACTTGTTAGAATACAAACAGATTAGATATAATTGTTAGTGTCCTTGGTGTCAAAGTGATGTTAGTCAATAATTAGGGTTTGAGCAAGATTGATGACCGATGACTATGTATCATAATATGTTCCCAGATGTGTTGGTACAATGTAAGGATCTGGAGCACTCATTTGGATTAGGCTAATGTAAATGTTGATGCTGATAGAAATTATTATGTTGAATGATTAGGATCCATAATCTTCAAATCTTGTAACTGATGAGGGACGACGAACGACACCCCCCCGATGAAGAACGTAGGTCGACGAATGATTGATGCTTCGTCGACTGATTTTTGACGAACCTCTATAGTTCTTCGCCAAACTCAATCTTGACGAAGAATAGTCCTTCGTCAAGATGATTCTTCGCCGCAACACTACTAGTCGAAGTATAGTTCTTCGTCGAGAGTAACCTTCGTCGAGAAGCATCCCACGAACAGTAACATATGATGATGTTGTTGATGAATGTTTGTTGTATAACATTAAAGTAGACTGAGAAACCTGATTTGACTCGTGTGAGTAGCAAACTTACCTGTTAAACGTTGTTATGTGACATGCACGTGAGATGTGGAGTTATATGAAATATGAGTACTTGCTGTGTGTTATACGGTGATCTTAGCGGCAATTGCAATCTGTGAAAATAAGTGTACTGTTATGTGATTGATTTACATTTGAAACCCATACACTTGTTATGTGAGTTTACGATAAACGTTAAGAATCAATGGGTTGCATGAATAACGGTTACGACTCGTATAAAGATGTGTGTTTTACTTGTTTGCTACTGGTGTACGTGTACGATGGAAACATGATATATGTGAACATTATATTGACTACTCTTGGTAACCGTGGTAGGGTATGGTTGACCAACTTGGAACGGGTAATGTAACGTAACATACCGAGCAATCAAAGGTGAGTTCACTTCTCTAAAAAAAAGCATGCGCCCGGTGGGGACAATCAAACAGGCAAACAAATAAACAGATTTTCATAAACCCACATCCTTGTAGGGGATGTGAGGCAGTTTTCACAAACCCATATCCTTGCAGGGGATATGAAGCAGTTTTCAGTAAATGTTGATGTTGGATAATACACTCACTTTCTATCACTTAAGTCCCATCATACTACCGGGTTAGTTGCTTGTAGGGCAATGGGTTTATTAGTTGATAGCGCTATTAGGTTGGAACCCTCACGACGTACCTGGATAGGACGGGCGTGAACTAATAACTTTAAAATCATGACCAATGTTTGATAGAGCATTAGAGAAGGGAAAAAAGGAGCCGTCTGCGGTATCGAGTTATTATCGACATAACATAAATCTATACTTGGTAACAAACGGTTAAACAAACTGTGAACTCACTAGCGTTATCTGATACACTTTTCTGCATGCTTGCAGGTCTATAGGTACGTGTCGCTGGAACTTGCTGTCTGGGATGCTGGAGTGGTAATGGGTCGAGGTACATGGAATCACGAGACAAATCTAATGGCTTACACATACTTGGATTATAAAAAAACAAAACTAATGATTTATGCTTCCGCTGAACACGATGAATTACATTTAATGTTTTGTAACACTTTATTTTAATAAATGAAAGTTTTATTTGAAATCTTGTTATGAGTTCAATGTGATTGGTGGCTAGATCCTGGTACGTCACACGCCTCGCGGGGGATTCCACATGTGGGATTTTGGGGGTGTGACAGTTTGGTATCAGACCCAGTGGTTATAGTGAACTAGGTTTTAAAACGTTTTCATAAAACCAGACTATAACCAAACAATATCGAAAATAACCATGACACTCAGTTCCAGATTGCAAGGTTCGTCACTCGTTTACTCATTGTGCTCTATAACTAGTGAACACTTACGTATGATATTGCATTAGATTGCACAATTAGCACTACAATATGAATTCATGTGTTACTTACCTGTGTTATGTGACTGACAGTGTGGCATTTCCCCTAAACACTCGTGACCCATGTTTTAAGATGATATTTGTTTTGCTACTCGAGTCTGAGGAACCATTTAACACGAGTTAGGAGGAACTGAGACAATCATGTAAATCGTATTATTATTGTGGGTGTACACATAATAATAATAATAATGTGGGGTGCATGTGAGTCCCAGTGAGACCTAGCGAGTGTGAGAGGGGTTCTGTTTCATTATTCGACCTATTGTGAAAATTCAACGATCCATAGGGGTCATAGCGATGATTGCCCTCAATTCGAACGTAATCCTTTCACTTCCTACTGAATCTCTACGAATCTCAATGATATTGAGTATTGCTTGGACACGTATTTGAGCGACTGGAGAACCGTATTAGAATGTTAGGTGTTAGTGCGAACGTCTCTGAGCTAGTTGATTGAAGCGTCGAATGTTTGGTCTATACTTCCTCGCTTTTCTCGTTTACTTGAACTCAATGAATTGACGCCTTAGATCCCAAAGTATGATCACTTCTGTACTCTCTTGCAACTTACCGCGCATTGTTCAATCAACTCGCAAGGTCGGTGGATAAGAAGATGAACGTGATACATTACTGACCCTAGAGTGGGACGAACCTGCTTTCCGACGACGAACACCAGCAGATTGACTTCAATCAAATCACTAACTCTAGTCAGTAACCACTAGGAGCCAACTCTTACGAAATCATATGGGGATAAACGATGACAATTGACTAGAGTGTGGAACGTGTAACTGCTAGCGCAATAGCGAATACTCTAGGACGTTACAAGAACAGCGGGAAGGTGGACCCAACTGACAAAAGACCATAGGGATTTGTCTACAAGCAACAACGTTAGGGGCAATGGCCATGATGACAGTAAGGAACTCGAAATCATGACCTCCAGTATGGCAATGAAGGTGACTTCGGCAAGAATTGACTGTTGTTAAATCAAGACGTCAAACAACCAAGGGAATGATGGCAGTGTTAGGAATCCTCGTAACGATAACAACGACACTGGATGTGGTGCTTGTGGAAGAACGTTTAAGATTCGCGTGGGTGACGCCAGGTATGATAGCAACATGGTGATTTGTACGTTGTTGGTAGCAAATCTCTTCCTCTCTGTTCAGACTCCACTCCAACAATCTCCCGAGACCAGACACGTTGTAGAGCTGGCTGGTGACAAGGCAAGAGAAGCCTCATATGTTCAGTTAGGGTGCAAGCTCGACCTTACGGGTCACATGTTCGACATTTACCTCCTCCTAACTACTTTTAGAAGCTTCGGTGCAGTCGTCGCTACGGACTAGATAACCTAGCCTCGAGCAGAAATCCTAGTGACGGAAGCCCAGAGGTGCTTCCGCTACCCTACTACTCGATCACTGGTTACTAATACACAACCTAAAGAAAAGTAAAATTGAAGATCTACGAGTTATCTGTGGTTTCCCGATGAATTTCCCTAATAACTTCCAGGTAATTACTTCCACATCGTCAGGTGGAATCACAGATTGATCTCACATCAGGAACAACCCTGATTTCTCGTATTCCTTATCGTCTTGCACCAGGAGGGTCACAAGAACTACCTAACCAACTTCAGGAATAGTTGGACAGGGGTTTTGTCTGATCTACTTTTTCGCCTTGGGGGAGCGTTAGGCCTAGTTGAGAAGAAGAAAGATGGGTCACTTCACGTGTGTATCGATTATAGAGAACGTAACAAAGTATTAGTCAAGTACCGTTGTCCTCTACCACGCATCGATGATTGTCTGACCAACTATAAGGGTCAAGCTTTCAATTCAAAAACCGACTTAGGGTCGGGTTATCTTCGGATGGGAGTCCGAAGAAAGGATGTTCCTAAGATGGCATTTCGAGTGCAGTACGACCATTATGATTTTTTGTCCATGACATTCAAGTTAGCCAACACACCAGCCACCTTATGAACCGCATGAATCGTATGTGCAAACTTCATCTCGCCGAATTCGTCAACTGTGTTTATTGATGACGTTTTGAACCATTTCCAGGAGAAGGGAACACCATGAGCGGCACTTGTGTCTTACATTAGAACTCTTGAGGGAGGAGCAACTCCATGCGAACTCTACCTAAGTGCGACTTCAGGATTCGAGAAGTACACTTTCTTGGTCGCCTAGTCAACAAGTTGGGAATACAAGTGGAACTCGCTATAGTCGATTCTACCCAAAGCTAGACGACGCCAAAGGATCCTCCGGATATGCGGCAAACTTCTTGGTCTCGCTCGGTAATATTATAGGCTCATCGGGGGATTTTCGAAGATCTCACAGCTTGCAACGCGTTGACACAGTAGGGTGTTGTGACTTCGTGGAGGACAAAACAGGAGAACGTCTTTTCAACTTTGAAACCAAACTCTACAATACACTGAGTTCTGTCCTTACCCGATGGTACAGGTAATTTGGTAGTGTACCTAATTGTTTCGATTCAGGGTCTTGGTTGTGTGCTGATGCAAAGCAAGAAAGTGATAGCTTACGTCTCTCAGTAGTGGTGGGATCCATGGTCTTTGCATTTGATAGCTGGAGGCATTACTTGTACGGTACCAAAGCGCTATTTAGACCGATCACAAGGGCCTGCAACATATCTTTGAACAGCAAGAGTTAAACATACGACAGCGTCGCTGGATGGAACTAACGAACGATTACAACTATGGAACCTAAATGCGTACGAGCTTTGCAGCTCACCATCGACTCTAGCCTACCTATTCAGATTCTCCCTGCCCAAACTGAAGCGCTGAAGGACGAGAAGTTTCAAGTTGAATCCATGCGTGCCATGGAGAAGCAACTTTTGACAAGTCGGACGATATTCGCTACTTCATAATATGGATCCCACTATGCAGCAACCGTCGGGAACTTGTATTGAGCGAAGTACACCGGCCTCGTTAGTCTAGTCATCTGGGTTTTGATAGGAGATATTAGGATCTATAAATCTTGTACTGGTGACCGGGCATGAAGGCCCACATAGCAATGTATGTGGACGATGTTTGACTTGTGCGAAAGACAAGGTGGAATATTAGAAACCTTCTGGTTTGTGTCAGCAACCAAAAACACCCATATGGAAACGAGAACACACTAACATGGATTTTATCATTGGTCTATTTAAGACTCAAAACGGAAACGATATCACCTGGGTGATCGCTGATTGTCTCGTGTAACCAGCACACTTTCTTGCAATCAAGGAAACTGACGCGTTATCACAACTTCTGAATATTCCTCTGAGAGAGGCGGTTACTAGGCACGAGGTGTCAGCTTCTATTACCTCTGATTGTGATCCGCATTTACACCCGATTTTTGGCAGGTGGCACACAAATCTCGTGGTTCGCGTCTAGACCTGAGCACTGCTTATCACCCTCAGACAAATGGTCAGAGTGAACGAACCAACCAGGCACTCGAAGACATGCTGCGAGCATGTGTGAATCACTTGGGTAAAAGTTGAGACATTTACCCTTGGTAGAATTTCACTGTAACGGCTACCATGCTAGTATTCAAGCAGCCCCATACAAGGCATTGTTTGGGTGACAATGCCGATCCCCTCCTTGTTGGATTGAGGTGGGTGACAGCCTAATCACTGGCCTAGGACTTGTACTAGAAACTCATGAGAGGATTGATTAAACCGCAAATCATATGGCGGCAACGTGAGATCGCCAGAAAAGCTGACAAGCTTAGGAAACACTGGGAGTTCATTGCAGGTGAGCGATTCATGTTGAAAGACTCAACCTGGGAGGGTGTGGTACGCTGTGGGAGGCGTGACAACTTAATTTACGTTGGGAAATCAAAATTCTAGAAGGAATCGGTGCGGTGGCCTACAAACTCGAGTTACCCGATGAATTAGGTAACGTTCGGGATGTCATTTACGTCTCGAATCTAAAGAAGTGTTTGTCCGATGAAACACTTGTGATACCCTTACTAGAGCCTAAGGTTAATGACAAGTTGCAGTTGTCAAGGAATCTATCGAAAACATGGACCAGGAAGCCAGTTTCGTTAACATAGTCGATTTCAAATCGCGAGAGTTCGTTGGAACTCAAGACATGGACCAGGGTTCATGTGGGAACGCAAAGATCAGATGAAGCTCTAGTATCCTCAATTGTTCAAATGGTTGAATCAACTTCTGATGTCATTGGCAAATTTCGGGACGAAATTCCCTTTCAAGTTGGGGATGATGTGGTACCCGGGGAAAACCCACAGTCATCCTGATTTCTCATCACTTCATTTCCCCCTCTGACCGCTTATCAAATTTCGGGATGAAATTTCTTTCAAGTTGTGGATGATGTGACAACCCGAGATTTCAAGGACTTTCCTCTACACATCACTTGTTTTTCAATCCTGTGTTCATAATTCGTTTTACGTTGTATCATGTGCCATGTATGTGAATGAATATTATATTGATATGTTTGATTGTTGCATGAAACTTACGAGGTCGACGAACAATAGGGTTCATTGGACCAAACACTTCACGACGAAGAATGATCTTCGTCGAGGGAGTTGTTCGCCGTTCTTCTCCCCAAAACACCCCACGACGAAGAATGTTCTTCGTTGAGGGAGATACTTCGCCAAAAAGGGCCTTCGGCCCAGGTTATTTGAGGCCCAATATCTACACATATAACTTCTTGAAAATGTAACTGCAAATCACAAAACCCTAAGGTTTTCTCTCCCTCTCTTTCATGTGCGACGGCAGCTTCCGTTGATCGAAACTCTCCCTTACGGATCCCCTCATCTCCTAGAAATCAGTTAGTATAAACTGTTTGTTTACTTTTTTATTATTGTTTTCATCTACGTGCGACTTAATCTTGAAAACATGTGTTATTAACATCTTGATCAAGATAAATGTTAATCGTGTAAGGTTGAGAATCTGGAAACGGTTGTTCATGATTTAGGAATATGCTCACTAACTGTTACGTAATGGATTTGAATATTAGCTTGATGATAGATGATTATGTGGATATTTATATGGCTTGATTTAGCATGAAAGTATGACAAGGAAACAAGGAATGCACTTGTTACAATACAAACATATTAGATATAAGTGTTAGTGTCCTTGGTGTCAAACTGATTTTAGTCAATAATTAGGGTTTGAGTAATATTGATGACCGATAACTATGTATCATAATATGTTCACAGATGTGTTGGTACAATGTAAGGATCTGGAGTACTCGTTTGGATTAGGCTAATGTAAATGTTGATGATGATAGAAATTATTATGTTGAATGATTAGGATCCATAATCTTCAAATCTTGTAACTGATGAGGGACGACGAAGGACACCCCCCCGACGAAGAACCTCGGTCAACGAAGGATTGATTCTTCATCGACTGATTTTTGACGAATCTCTATAGTTCTTCACCACACTCAATCTTAATGAAGAATAGTCCTTCGTCAAGATGATTCTTCGCCGCAACACTACTAGACGAAGTATAGTTCTTCATCGTCAGTAACCTTCGCCGAGAAGCATCCCACGGACAGTAACATATGATGATGTTGTTGATGAATGTTTGTTGTATAACATTAAAGTAGACTGAGAAACCTGATTTGACTCGTGTGAGTAGCAAACTTACATGTTAAGCGTTGTTATGTGACATGCACGTGAGATGTGGACTTATATGAAATTTGAGTACTTGCTGTGTGTTATACGGTGATCTTAGCGGCAATTGCAATCTGTGAAAATGAGTGTACTATTATGTGATTGATTTACATATGAAACCCATACACTTGTTATGTGACTTTATGATAAACGTTACGAATCAATGGGTTGCATGAATAACGGTTACGACTCGTATAAAGACGTGTGTTTTACTTTTTTGCTACTTGTGTAACGTGTACGATGGAGACATTATATATGTGAACATTATACTGACTACTCTTGGTAACCACAGTAGGGTATGGTTGACCAACTTGGAACGGGTAATGTAACGTAACATACCGAGCAATCAAAGGTGAGTTCACTTCTCTCAAAACAAGCATGCGTCCGGTGGGGACAATCAAACAGGCAAACAAATATACGGATTTTTATAAACCCACATCCTTGTAGGTGATGTGAGGCAGTTTTCACAAACCCATATCCTTGCAGGGGATATGAAGCAGTTTTCAGTAAATGTTGATGTTGGATAATACACTCACTTTCTATCACTTAAGTCCCATCATACTACCGGGTTAGTTGCTTGTAGGGCAACGGGGTTATTAGTTGATAGCGCTATTAGGTTTGGCACCCTCACGACGTACCTGGATAGGACGAGCGTGAACTAATAACTTTCAAATCATGACCAATGTTTGATAGAGCATTGGAGAAGGGCAAAAAGGTGCCGTCTGCGGTATTGAGTTATTATCAACATAACATAAATCAATACTTGGTAACAAACGGTTAAACAAACTGTGAATTCACCAGCGTTGTCTGATACACCTTTCTGCATGCTTGCAGGCCTATAGGTACGTGTCGCTGGAACTTGCTCTCTTGGATGCTGGAGTGGTCATGGGTCGAGATACATGGAATCACGAGACAAATCTAATGGCTTACACACACTTGGATTATGAAAAACAAAAGTAATGATTTATGCTTCCACTGAATACGATGAATTACATTTAATGTTTTGTAACACTTTATTTTAATAAATGAAAGTCTTATTTGAAATCTTGTTATGAGTTCAATGTGATTGGTGGCTAGATCATGGTACGTCACACGCATCGTGGGGGATTCCGCATGTGGGATTTTGGGGGTGTGACATGCTGAGCAGCTTAGACACAATCTGATGAGCGTGTCACAAGTCTGCAACAGGGGTCACTCGGTCCATTTTACCAAGTCTGAAGCATTGGTGTTTAAACCGGGTTTGGTGATTCCGGACGATTGGATAGTGATGCGTGCACCGAGAAGAAATGATACTTATGTCATGGACATGGGTGCCAACGATCTGTCCGCTGTGGTGGCGTGTTTACTGTCAAAGGCATCTGAAGCTGAATCTATGTTGTGGCACAGACGCATGGCCCATATTCACTATCGAAAAATGAACTATATTATTACAAATGAGTTAGTGAAAGGGGTGCCGATGCAGAGGTTTCATGTGGAAGATAAATGTCTTCCATGTTAAAAGGGAAAACAACACAAGAAACCTCATAAGTCCAAAACAGTAAATTCTATAGATGCCCCTTATGAATTACTTCACATGGATTTATTTGGTCCAGTGAACGTGAGGAGCATAGGTGGAAAGTACTACTGTCTTGTTATCACTGATGACTATTCATGTTATGCATGGGTTTTCTTTTTAGGTACAAAGATGAAACAACAGAGATGCTGATAGATCCTTTTACAAAATTGGAAAATGTCCATGAAGCAAGGATCAAGAGGATAAGGAGTGATAATGGCACGGAGTTCAAGAATCGGATTCTGGATCTCTACTGTCTTCGAAAGGGAATAGAACATCAATATTATGCTCCTTATACTCTTCAACAGAATGGAGTCGCTGAGAGGAAAAACAGGACGTTGATTGACCCCGCTAGGACTATGCTTTCAGATTCAAAGCTACCAGTTCTTTTCTGGGGAGAAGCTGTGAATACAGCTTGCTATGTCCTAAACAAAGTTTTAACCGTTAAACGTTTTAATAAAACATGTCATGAATTAATGTTTAACGAAAAACCGAACTTGAAAGGCTTTGAACCATTTGGATTACCCTTCACCATCGTGCGAAACAAAGATAAACAAAAATTCGATGAGGTGGCTGACGAAGGCTACTTTCTAGGTTATGTGCCTGGCACACAGAATAAAAAGGTTTTCAATTTAAAAACTGGTAAAATTGAGGTTGTTTTTAATGTAGAAATTACTACCTATAAACCTCAACAATGAAAGAGTGGTCCAGCTTTATTATATGATTATGAAAGTGTTTTTAAATCATTTAATATTCCTGAATTTTCAAATGCAGATGATTCTCAGTTGATTCAAATAGTGATCAGTGAAGATGATGAAGGCGAATTTATGCCTAGATCGAGTGTTGATATGACAGATGCTTCGGAAACTTCCTCAGGTGCTGCTGTTTATGATTCAAGCGATAGTGAGTCTGAACCTGTTCAGGGGAGGATTTCACTAATCCGTTTACAAATCAGAATATTCAAGGGGAGGTTGGATCAAACCTGGGTGACAATCTAGAAGTGGATGCCATTGCTACTACACGAGCAAATAGAGATCATCCAGTTGACATGATACTTGGAGATCCTACTACAGGTGTTCAGACGAGAAGAAGCATAGCAGCGAATTCTGGTTTATTTGTGTCTATTGAGAAGACTGGGATTGTGAACGAGTGCTTGTATAGTTGCTTTGTTTCCCAAGAGGAGTCGAAGAACATTCATATGACTCTAAAAGACAATTCATGGGTTGAAGCTATGCAAGAGGAATTGGCCCAGTTTGCGAATTTGAAGGTTTGGGAGTTAGTTGACCTTCCTAAAGGTGAAAAATAGTAGGGGTGTGCAAAAAACCGAATTAACCGAACCATAACCGAAAAAATCGAACCGAAAAAACCGAACCAAATAAAATACTGGTGAGTGGGTTAATGGTTTTTTTGAAAACCAAAAGTAGCGGGTCGGTTATGGTTATCATTTTTTCCATACCCACCATAACCGAACCGAACCGACATGTAATAAATCTTTGTAGGATTTAGGACTTTTCACCATATTTTTAATATTTAATGTTTTTGACTGAAGATTTTTAGTACTTATGGATTTTTCATATCATTATATTGTTTTGGTTGAATGTTTATTTGAATTTATAGAATGTATCATATCACTTTATTTGAATATTCGATAATAATTGGTATTAATATTATAGATTATACGTATTTTTTAATACTATGTAATATACAAATATGCAACAATAATTTATTCCATGATATAAAAATTAAGCTATTTTAGTATGCTGAATACACGATTAACCACCCATAACCGACCCACTATAACCATCAAAACTGAATAACCATAACCACCATAACCGATCGGTTATGGTTATGGTTATCCAATAACCGACATCGCGGTTATGGTTATGGTTTTTGGTCAAAAGCGACCCAAACCGACCCATGCACACCACTAAAAAAGAGATTGGCACTAAATGGGTGTTCAGGTGCAAGAAGGATGAAAGAGGAATTGTGACGTGTAACAAGGCTCGATTGGTTGTCAAAGGTTTCAATCAGCAAGAAGGGATTGATTACACCAGTGGAAAGGTTGGAAGCAATCCGTTTGTTCCTAGCTTTCGCTTCATTCAAGGGCTTCAAAGTTTATCAACTAGATGTGAATAGTGCATTTCTTTACGGGAAAGTCCAAAAGGTGGTGTATGTCTCACAACCAGATGGGTTCGTTGATCCAGACTATCCAGATCGAGTGTACAAACTTGATAAGGCTTTGTATGGATTACATCAAGCTCCCAGGCCGTGGTACGAGACACTGTCTACACATCTGATTAAGAATTGTTTTAAAAGAGGTCAGATTACAGTACACTGTTCATTAAGAAAAAGAAGGAAGATTTTCTGCTGGTACAAGTATTCGTGGATGACAACATCTTTGTGTCATCAGATGAGAACATGTGTAAAGAGTTTGAGCAGGTGATGAAGAGCAAGTTCGAAATGAGCGCTATGGGTGAGCTGTCCTACTTTTTGGGATTACAAGTTGAGTAGAAGGAGAATGGGATGTTTATACATCAGACAAAGTATGTGTATGACATTTTGTCTCAATTCAAAATGGAGGATTGCTCTACTTCCAACACATCCATTTGCGAGAATCACAATCTTGGCCCAGATCATGAAAGTACTAAAGATGTTGATCCAACTCAAAACAGGGAAATGATTGGTTCTCTAATGTACTTGACTGCTTCAAGACCCGACATCATGTTTGCCGTATGTATGTGTGCCAGATATCAGGAGAATCCAAAGGAATCACACATGAAAGCTGTGAAGCATATTCTTCGTTACTTGAAGGGGACCTAAACTTGGGTTGTGGTATCCAGCTAATAGTGATTTGAAGTTCGTTGCTTACACTGACTCAGACTTTGGAGGATGCAAGTCTAACAGGAAGTCTACAATAGGTGGTTGCCAGTTCTTAGTCGGCAGGATTGTGTCTTGGCAATACAAGAGGCAATCTTGTGTGTCTACCTCTACGTGTGAAGCTGAATATATTGTTGCGGGTAGCTGCTGCTCTCAGGTTCTCTGGATTCAATAGCAGATGCACGATTACGGTTTGGATTTCACTCATACTCCTATTATGATAGACAATAATCCCACTATTTCAATCACAAACAATCCCGTTAAGCACAGTAGAACTAAACATATTGACATTCATCATCATTTTATACGGGATTGTGCTGAAAAGAAACTAATTGAACTTCATAGAGTCGACACACTAGATAACCTTGCTGATCTTTACACTAAAGCTTTTGATAGAGCTTGCTTTGAACATTTAGTCGAACTCAACGGGATGAGGAATCCTGAATAACTGTTTTTTCATAAGAATTTTGTAAATAGTTTACTGCTTTCTTAAAAATCAAAAATACAAAAACATAGAAAAATAAAAAACATAAAAAATAGAAAATAAAAAATGAGTTATCATTGTGTGAAAAGAAGAAATTATAGTACATCAGCAAGTTGGACTGTCACACTGAAACTGAAATTAAATTGCTTAAGTGTGATAGTAGCTTCATCATATGATGTACCAGTAGGAGAAAAACATGAAATAATTAACTTACCAAAGTGATATAAACCTAACAAACTGTGTATGAGTGGGGAACACATCAGTGGTGTATGGTTTAATGACCTTAAATCTTGCGTTGATAGATTGCCAAAATCTGAGGTTTTAGGTCTTTAAACTGTTATTTAATCCGGGGGTATCAGGGTTGTCCTTCTGTTGCATCCAGATACATGCTAACCTAGGCGTAACCAGGATATCTTAAAAGTGCTGAAAATGCCAAAACCGTGAAAATGAAGAAGCTCTCCTAGAGAGTCATTCAAATGTGCAAAATGCATAATTCATACCAAGAATGGTATTTGTCTTAAGCCCTCGTTAGATATGTTGGTCTCTTTGTTGTACGGAAGTACTGACCTGATCACC
>JARYGA010011419.1:0-48885 GCA_030545235.1 Helianthus tuberosus | reverse complement strand
ATTGATTTAAATGCACAAGGCACAAATATTCTTTTATAACTTAGGATAATTATTTAAAAATAATCTTGTAAAAGAATTATATGTTTGTTATACGTTCAGTGGCCTGGGTTAAAATACCGGGTTAAGGATTAATAGACACACCACATAATATAACCCACGGCGAGTTATTCTCGAACAAGCGGGTATATCATTTTACATACATACCGACAGGTGTATGCCTACACCCCGTGCTTAAGTCGTGGCCATTTCAATGAATGAGCCGAGGATATCCATGACATTGTCATTAACCCCCCCCCCCCCCCCCAAGGCTTAAAACAAACAAAACAAATTAAACGGGTTATCTCAATGATTTAACCATCATACGATTAAAGATTCAATACCAGACCAAAAATTTACTTATAATATCAGTAGGTAATGAGTTTTAGGTGTCAAATATAATTTTAACCCAAACTATGCGTTTAAAAAGCGTAAAAGTCAGTATTTGACGATGTTCGGGTTATTTAAAGAAATCTGATTTTTTGATCAGCTTATAAAGCTCAATATATTGTATTTAACATATGAAATCAGTAGCAAATGGTTTGGCATCAAAATGTTAAGTAAAACTCATTTTATCCAAGAAAAGGGCAATTTCGTCAATACCGAATTTACTTTAAAACTCTATAATATAATCAGTTTAAAATTCAATAAAAATTTCCAAAAATCCCTAAATATTATATACATCAGTGGGTAAAAGGTTTGGTGTCAAAATTTGGGTTTAAATAGGTTTTATGCCGAAAATGCCGTTTAATTAATAAAAAGGCTTTCATTTACGATATTGAGCATAACTCCTAATTAAACCATAAACTGATGTCAAACTTTTAAGATATGTTTATCAATCAGTAACAAAGGTTTTTGTCCTCTCACATTTTCAAAAATCTCGTTTTTATATCAAAAGGGCATAATGGTCAACTTTTAAGCAAATAACGGAAACATGCAATGAATCGGATTACTAAGGAACCAGGTTGTATAACTTCAGAGGGTTATACTAACCTATAATATGGTCCTAAAGGAACCCTAAGGCATATCTAAACTAATCTAAATCGGGTCAGAACTGAAAGTCAAAGCAAAAGTCTAGTTTTGCGACTTTCGGTTCCGAACCGAGCCTAAACACAGAATTGTCAGGTTGAACATGCTTAGACATGTTCTTATATTTTGTACCAAGTTATTTTAATGTTAAAACAGGTTCCATAACCTCTGCATTGCAAGTTATGAATTTATTTCCAAAAATAGCTTCTGTTGACTTTTTAAATATTAAGTTTGACCAGACAATTGACCAAGTTAGAGTGATAATCAGTGGGTGCCCTTTTAAGGGTTTATTGTCCACATAATTACCAACTCATAGCCACTTTCAATTCGAACAATGGCTGGACCATTAGTGATTAATCACTAAGTCAAAGCTTAATTACGATGGCTTTGAATTTTGGTCATTAAACTAATAAAACTTGAACTTAAGGAGCTAAGAACACTTACAATGGTCCTTAGCACGAATTTGGAACCTAAGAAAACTTGCTTGAACTCTAGGAAGCTCCAGAGGAAGCAATATGAAGTGATTTTGAGAATGTGCAAATGATTAAATGAAATGAGAGCCTTTATATAGCAAATTTCCATCTCTTGTGATCAATCCACATGTCCCTATATGATCCCTGATGCACCCAGGTGTCCCTAGTGCATGAAATACCATTGGCACAGTCCCTGGATTCGAAAACAAGCATGCAAAGGCGGTGCAACAGGCTGAACATGCAGTTGTCAAGTTTTTCTGCATCTGGTAGTCCTACGCGGGCCGCGTAGACTCCTTAAGAGTCTTACGCGGGCCGCGACACTCCCATGCTACCGGAAAACAACTTTCAGATATTGCAATTTCAGTCCCTGGTCCCTCTAAACTTGTTTTAAATTTCGTTTATTGCACTTTTAACCCCCAAATTTAACTTTTAAGGGTCTTGAGTCTTTAAACATTTATCAATAATCTTTCGGTTAGTTACGAGGTCAACGGTCTTAAATTGCAACATTAACGCATTTGACCCTTATTACTTGTAATTACTACTTTGATTATTTATGTGCGTCGAAACTCCACGAATTTATATCCAATATTCCTGAGGGCAAAATATATAATTGTTACAATGTTTTTGGGATCGTTAAAAGGTCATTCAGAGGTTACTTTCAACATGTTGACACTTTTAACCCCTATGCTTCATAAGATCCTTATTTTAAGCACAAACGACTTTCTAAGTTCGATAAATTATTCGTTAAAGAATACGAACGTCGTGTGAGGTCAATCAGAGGCACAAGAATGGCATGTTGACACTTTGGATCCTTATACTTACATATTTACATTGTTTGACAACTTTAGTCCTTCAAGATCAATTCATTACACGTTTAAAGTCCATGACACGTGTCTTTATTATATTGGTCGTGATTTTACGAGGTGTTAAATCCTCACCCCCTTAAAAGAAATCCCGACCTCGAGATTTACTGAAATAAATGAGGGTACTTCTGTTTCATTGTGGATTCAACCTCCCACGTGTATTCTGGGCCTCTACGGGCATCCCCCTTTACCTTCACAATCGGTACTTGCTTCTTTCGAAGCTTCTTAACTTGTCGATCCTCGATTGACAAAGGTTTTTCAACAAACTTTAAGCTTTCATCTATCTGCACGTCCTTGTGCGACATTGCTAGCAATTCATCAGCTAGGCATTTCTTCAAATTGCAGATGTGGAATACATTATGAATTCCACTGAGTTCTTCTGGCAGATTTAACTTGTAAGCTACAGTTCCGACACATTCGATGATCTCGAATGGTCCTATGTATCTAGGGCTCAACTTGCCCTTCTTGCCAAAACGCATTACCCCTTTCCAGGGTGATACCTTAAGTAACACTTTGTCACCTACCTCGAATTTCAGAGGTTTACGCCTTTTATCTGCGTAGCTTTTCTGCCTATCCCTGGCAGCTTTGAGACGATCACGTATCTGCACAATCTTATCTGTCGTCTCCAGGACTATATCAGGTCCTGTTAGTTGGACATCTCCAACTTCCGCCCAACAAACTGGCGTCCTGCACTTTCTTCCAAACAATGCTTCGAAAGGTGCAGCTTGGTTACTCGAATGATAGCTATTATTATACGAAAATTCAATCAACGGAAGATGATCATCCCAACTTCCACCTAAATCAATAACACAAGCTCGTAGCATATCCTCGAGTGTTTGTATTGTACGTTCGCTTTGACCATCCGTCTGAGGATGATATGTAGTGCTGAAATTTAATCGAGTACCTAATGATTGCTGAAACGATCACGTATCTGCACAATCTTCGTAGCTTTTCTGCCTATCCCTGGCAGCTTTGAGTCGATCACGTATCTGCACAATCTTATCTGTCGTCTCCAGGACTATATCAGGTCCTGTTAGTTGGACATCTCCAACTTCCGCCCAACAAACTGGCGTCCTACACTTTGTTCCAAACAATGCTTCGAAAGGTGCAGCTTGGATACTCGAATGATAGCTATTATTATACGAAAATTCAATCAACGGAAGATGATCATCCCAACTTCCACCTAAATCAATAACACAAGCTCGTAGCATATCCTCGAGTGTTTGTATTGTACGTTCGCTTTGACCATCCGTCTGAGGATGATATGTAGTGCTGAAATTTAATCGAGTACCTAATGATTGCTGAAAGCTCTTCCAAAAGTGAGACGTGTATCTAGTATCCCTATCAGAGATAATAGATACTGGCACTCCGTGGAGAGATACAATCTCATCCACGTACAGCTGAGCTAACTTGTCGGAGCTGTGAGTTTCCTTAATAGGTAAGAAGTGGGCTGACTTAGTCAACCTGTTGACTATAACCCAAATAGTGTCATTTCCTCGCTTTGTTCTTGGTAACTTAGTGATGAAATCCATAGTTACCATTTCCGACTTCCAGGTGGGAAGTTCAGGCTGTTGCAGCAAACTTGACGGCTTCTGGTGTTCGGCTTTAACTTGCGCGCACGTCAAACATTTAGCCACATAAGTGGCTATAGATTTCTTCAAACCTATCCACCAGTAATTTGCCTTTAAATCCTTGTACATCTTATCACAGCCAGGATGCATAGAATATTTGGAGTTATGGGCTTCTTGAAGAATCACGTCCCTAAGTCCTCCATAAATTGGAACCCATATTCGTCCATTCAATCTTAGGATCCCATCCTTGCCGTACGATAACTGTTCAGCAGTTACGCCCAGCTTTTCATTTGGATAGTTAGCTTCTAATACAGCTTCCTTCTGAGTGGCTACCAATCTTTCATTCAAGCTGTTTTTCAACTCAATGCTCTTGGCATTGATCCTAATGGGCTTAATTCTTTCTTTCCTGCTCAAAGCATCGGCGACCACATTCGCCTTGCCTGGATGATATCGGATTTCACAATCATAATCGTTCAGTGTCTCCATCCATCGACGCTGTCTAATGTTCAGATCCTTCTGGTTGAACAAGTGTTGAAGGCTTTTATGATCAGAATAGATCACACACTTGGTACCATATAAATAATGCCTCCAAAGTTTTAGTGCAAACACAACGGCACCTAATTCCAAGTCACGGGTGGTGTAATTCTTTTCGTGCACCTTTAATTGTCGGGAAGCATATGCAATAACCTTGCCTTTTTGCATAAGTACACAACCCATTCCAGTATGTGATACATCACAGTAAACCACAAACTCTTCAATCCCTTCTGGCCATGTCAACACAGGCGCATTGCTCAACTTTTGCTTAAGAATCTCAAAGGATTCTTGTTGCTTAGGACCCCAATCAAACTTTATATTCTTTCTAGTTAACGAAGTTAGGGGTGCAGCAATCCTTGAGAAATTTTCAATAAAACGCCTATAGTATCCTGCCAGACCCAAGAAGCTGCGAATCTCTGTGGGCGTCTTCGGTTCTTGCCAATTCATGATGGCTTCAATCTTAGCGGGATCCACCTGGATACCACGCTCGCTAACCATATGTCCAAGAAATTGGACTTCATGAAGCCAAAACTCACATTTTGAAAACTTGGCGTAGAGCTTCTCTTGCTGAAGAAGTTTAAGGATACATCGAAGGTGATTTTCATGATCGGCTTGACTCTTTGAGTAAATAAGGATGTCATCAATAAAGACAATGACAAACTTGTCCAAGTAGGGTTTACAAACGCGATTCATGAGATCCATGAACGTTGCTGGTGCATTAGTGAGCCCGAAAGGCATCACTAAGAACTCGTAGTGACCATAACGTGTCCGGAATGCAGTTTCATGCACATCTTCATCTCTGACCTTCAGTTGATGGTAACCTGACCTTAAATCAATCTTGGAGAAGTAACTTGCTCCTTGAAGCTGATCGAACAGATCGTCGATCCTAGGCAATGGATATTTGTTCTTGATTGTAACCTTGTTTAGCTCGCGATAATCAATGCATAAACGCATTGATCCATCCTTTTTCTTTACAAACAGAATTGGTGCTCCCCAAGGGGATGAACTAGGTCGAATAAAACCTTTTGCCAATAAATCATCTAACTGCGTTCTTAACTCTTTCATCTCAGTTGGTGCCAACCGGTAAGGTGCTCTTGCAACTGGTGCTGCTCCAGGAATAATATCAATTCTGAACTCTACTTGCCTATCTGGAGGTAAACCAGGTAGTTCTTCAGGGAATACATCTGGATATTCAGAAATGATAGGGATGTCTTCGATCTTGGGCTTTGGTTCATCAATAGTCACTTGTGCCATGTAAATGACACAACCCTTCTTCAAACACCTTGACCCCTTAAGCATAGACACTTGCTTAGGCAACCCATACTGGGTATCTCCCTGAATTGTCAACGGCTCACCATAAGGAATTTTAATAACCACTTGCTTCTTGTCACAAACGATCTGAGCTTGATTATGCGATAACCAGTCCATGCCTATCACTATGTGTCTATGTCAAATCCAGCTAGTTTCAAAGGAAGCAAGGACAACGGAAAAGAATGGTTCCTAATGGATATAAAACATCCATCTAATATGGTTGAAGCAGTTTCTATGGTACCATCGACCAATTCTGCTTCATACTTTATGCTTAGGGTTTTAATAGGCAAATTTAATAACTTACAAAATTTATTGTCTACAAATGACTTATCTGCTCCCAAATCAAACAATACCCTTACATAAACATCATTGATAAGAAAGGTACCTGTTATCACATTGTCGTTCTGAATGGCCTCCTGAGCATTCATTTGAAAGACCCGAGCATTGGTCTTCTTACCATCTTCAGGTTTCTTTGCATACTTTGGGCAATTAGACTTGATGTGCCCTTTCTCGTTACAGTTGTAACAAGTCGCATCCTTTATCTTCTTGCAATCCAACATTTTATGCCCACTTGATTTGCAGATCCCACAAACTCTGGGTTGCGATTGGGATTTCGATTCGAACCTGCACTTCCCTAGATGACGCTTCTTGCAGCTTTTACACCTAGGTTTTTCACCCGACTGTTGGTTATCCTTCTTGAACCCTGAACTCTTCTTGTTCTCAGAGTTCCCTTTTCCCTTCGTCAGTTCTCATCCTCACGTTTCCTTTTCCCTTCGTCAGAATTCCTGAGCGATCTTTGCCTAACCGCATCAAGAGTAAGGGATAACGACAAATCAGCCACTGATCTGAAGGTGGTAGGTCTTGACACTTTCACACTTGCCTTAATCTCCGGAGCTAAACCTCCAATAAATCGAGCTATACGTTTCAGTTCCGGTGTGACCAAGTATGGAACCAATCGTGACATAGTGTTGAAGCTCGTAAGATATGCCTAACAGTCTAAGTTCTTCATAACCAATGTCAAGAAGTCAGTCTCAATCTTCTCAACTTCATGTTGAGGACATAAATTTTCTTTGATTAGAGCAACAAACTACTCCCAAGTCAGTATATATAACAGAATCTTCCCAGTAGCTTGGATTAGGGACCTCCACCAAGCTAGAGCTTAACCTTTGAATGATTGTGACACGAACTTCACAATGTCTTGCACTGCACATCCACTAATATCAACCACAGTGTCCATCTCGTCGAGCCACGTCATACAATTGATGGCTCCTTTCTCCCCTGTGAAGTCTCTGGGCTTGTAGGAGACGAAATACTTATATGAACAGGTTTTAGCACAAGGCTCTTGATTCAGCACTACCTTCTTAGATGGAACACTCCTCTAATTCGATGAGTGATGAGATTCGCTCTTGCGAGCTGTATGAGTCTTAGAGGGTGGTTGTCGCAGTCCCCGTCCCCTTATTAAATACGGAAACGGGCGGTTACGAGCTAGTTTCGGTGGTATCTGGTATTGTCTAATTTGGCAGCGGAAATTTTCATCAGGACCGTAGTTAGGAAATATTGGATCAGAGTAAAATACCACATTTTCATAATATTAAACACATGGAATAAAACCCAAGTTTGCAATACACACATTTTCATAGGAATAAATCCTATTTTTTATTTAATAAAAACATCTATTTCTTTTTAGGTAACTTTATTGCCACTTTTCCAAGCCTCCAGTGTTGTCCAGCTGGCTTCTTTTTGACTTTCACATTTTGTTACCTGAAACGCGTTTTAAAAACATTTGTCAGTGGAAAATACTGGTGAGTGAATCCCAGTTTAATCAAGTTTAAATAAAAACCATTGTACGGTATTGAGGGCGGTCCCGCAATTACATTTGTTTCCAAGTTATATCAATTAACATCCATGGTACTGTCAGACCCGACTTGTGGAAATGTTACTCCTTGACCAGGTGGTAACAAATTTTGTATACAAAACCCCAACATACTCATGATAATTTGTACTCTTACAAATACTCAATAACTGCGTAATATATAATTAATCGTGTGAGGTTTTGTAAAAACAGTTCACAAAAAGATTTACACAAAAGAAGGATTACTCACATTGCTGTCTTAGATTTTCTGTAAGGGTTCCCTGGAAATTATCTATAAATTACACAAATGCATAAGTGTTAGTATAATAACCCATTTTAACATTAGTAATACCCTCCCCGAGACGACATTCCAACGACTACGTCGGGCAGAACCACGACAGCCGTTACGGAACCCTAGATTAATCGGGCAGAGTATCTAATACGTATCCAGGGGTTATGATACTTACAACGGAGCAGAACTTCGCTATTTAGGGGGGTATTAGACCCGTATATTATGCCTACTATCAGATTTTCGTGATTGAGAAAAGAAAGTGAGCGAACAGACTGAAGATCCGATGGCCTCTACTTATAGGGCCTGTTTCTGACTTTTACGCGGCCCGCGTAAGAATAGGCAAAGGCCTACGCGGCCCGCGTCAACTCTGGTCAACGCGTAGGTGATCCGGATCATCTTAGTAGGCTTGACATGTGTTGGGCCACGTGGCGGCCTAGGGTTCAGCTAGCTTTCACCTTCACGCGGCCCGTGTAAGGGTTGAGGTGAGGCTTACGCGGCCCGCCTCAAACCCAAAAATTCCATTTTTAATTATTTTTAATGATATTTAAGGTATTCAGGGACCGTTTCACGTATGGGGTGTATTTTTGGACATATTGGGATATTTTAAAATATATTAGGGTGTCGGAAAATTTAAGAGGGTGTCGGTTTTCTATAGGGTTGTTATATCCTCCCCACCTTGTTTTTAGAGCTCGTCCTCGAGATCTACTGGAATAGGTGTGGTTATTTCCTTTGCATTTCTGATTCAAGCTCCCATGTGTACCCAGGTCCTCTTTTGGATTCCCACTTCACTTTGACCAGAACTAGTCTCTTGTGTTTAAGGTTTTTGACTTTCCTGTCTTCAATCTGTAGAGGCCTTTCTACAAACTTGAGTTGTTCATTTACCTCTATGTCCTTAAGAGGTACCATCAGCGATTCATCAGCTAGTCATTTCTTGAGATTAGATACATGAAATACATCATGTATTCCTGCCATTTCTTCTGAAAGCTGTAGCTGATAGGCTACAGGTCCTATTCTTCTAATAATCTCAAAAGGTCCAACATACCTGGGACTTAGCTTTCCTCTTTTGATGAATCTTACCACGCCTTTCCAAGGAGAGACTTTTAACAATACTTTATCTCCTACTTGAAATTCCAATGGTTTGCGTCGGTTATCGGCATAGCTCTTTTGTCGATCACGTGCTGCTTTCAGTCGTTCCTTGACTTGAATGATTTTGTCGGTTGTTTCCTGCACTATCTCAGGTCTAGATAGTTGCTTTTCCCCAATTTCTGCCCAACAGACTGGGGTTCGGCACTTTCGTCCATAAAGTGCTTCGAATGGTGCAGAATTGATACTTATGTGATAACTATTATTATAAGAAAATTCTATTAAAGGTAAGTGATCGTCCCAATTACCTCCAAAATCAATTACACAAGCTCTAAGCATATCTTCCATTGTCTGAATTGTTCTTTCGCTTTGCCCGTCTGTTTGAGGATGATAAGCTGTGCTTAGATTTAACTTGGTTCCCATTGCTTTTTTGGAAACTTGACCAAAAATGAGAGGTAAAACGGCTATCCCTATCAGAAACAATTGATAAAGGAATTCCATGTAATGAAACTATTTCATTTACATATAATTTAGCTAACTGTTCCATACTGAAAGTTTCTTTCATTTGTAGGAAATGAGCTAACTTGGTTAGCCTATCTACAATCACCCAGATTGTATCATTGCCTTTCTTTGTTTTGGGTAATTTAGTAACAAAATCCATTGTTATCAATTCCCATTTCCATACTGGCATTTCTAACTGTTGCAGTAATCCTGAGGGTTTCTGATGTTCAGCTTTAACTTATGAACAGGTTAGACATTTAGAAACATAGGCTGCTATGTCCTTTTTCATTCTTATCCAGCAGAAATTTTTCCTTAAATCCTGGTACATCTTATCACTTCCTGGGTGCATCGTATATTTGGACTTATGGGCTTCTTCTAATATACGATGGCGTATGTTTCCTAATTTAGGTACCCACATTCTCTTTTCATGGAATCTCCAAATTCCATCTGTTCCTTGTTCTAATTCCTTAATCATTCCTTTTAATTTTTCAGTATCCTCCTTGATTACTGATTCTTGTGCTTTTCTTATCTGATCATTTAAATCTACTTGCAGATTTAATTTAAGAGAACGTACCCTTTTTGGCTTTTCGTGATACTTTCGGCTTAAAGCATCTGCCACTACATTTGCTTTTCCTTCATGATACTGGATATCACAATCATAATCACTAAGCATCTCCATCCAGTGTCTTTGTCTCGTATTCAATTCGTTTTGCCCAAAAACATACCATAAACTCTTATGATCAGTGAATATGGTAAAGTTACTACCATAAAGGTAATGTCTCCAAATCTTAAGGGCAAAAATTATAGCTCCTAACTCTAGATCGTGAGTTGAATAATTCTCTTCATGATTCTTAAGTTGTCTAGATGCATAAGCTATAACCTTTTGGCGTTGCATCAACACACATCCATAACTTAACGTAGAAACGTCACAATAGACTATAAAGTCTTCAGTTCCTTCTGGTAACGCTAGTATGGGTGTATGGGTTAATCTTTGCTTAAGAATTCTAAAGGCTTCTTCTTGTTTTGGTCCTCATTCAAACTTAATGGATTTACAGGTTAACTTAGTTAAAGGAATGGCTATTCTAGAAAAATCTCGAATGAATCTTCTATAATAACCTGCCAAACCTAAGAAACTTCTAACTTCAGTTGGTGCTTCAGGGGTTTCCATTTAGTAATTGCCTCGATCTTTGTTGGATCCACATGAATTCCTTCATGATTAACTAAGTGTCCAAGAAACTGTACTTGTTCTAACCAAAACTCGCACTTGGAAAACTTAGCTTAAAGCTTCTCATTTCTTAATAAACTTAGAAGTGCGTGCAAATGCTTTGCATGTTCTTCCTTATTTTTAGAGTAAATGAGAATATCATCAATAAAAACAATTATGAATTTATCCAAATATGGTTTACATATTCGGTTCATCATGTCCATAAATGCGGCTGGGGCATTGGTTAAACCAAATGGCATGACAGTAAATTCATAATGACCATACCTTGTTCTAAACGCAGTTTTAGGAACGTCCTCTTCCTGTACCTTTAATTGATGATATCCTGACCTTAAATCGATTTTTGAGAAAAATCGAGCTCCTTGCAATTGATCAAATAGGTCAATGATTCTTGGTAATGGATACCGGTTCTTAATCGTCACTTTTTTCAATTCACGGTAGTCAATGCACATACGCATTGATCCGTCCTTCTTTTTAACGAATAAAATCGGGGCTCCCCACGGCAATGAGCTTGGTTGTATGAATCCCTTCTCTAATAATTCATCTAACTGTTTCTTTAGTTCCTCATTTCGGCTGGTGCCAAACGGTAGGGTGCTTTGGCAATTGGTGCTTTTCCGGGTAACAGATGGATTCTGAATTCAACTTCTCTGTCCGGCGGTAGTCCTGGTAATTCTTCCGGAAATACATCTGAAAACTGAGACACTACTGGAATATCTTTTAGTTCGTTTCCTTTAGTGTTAGTGTTTATAGAAATCAAATATACTATAGAATCTTTTCTTATATAACTTGCAGTTTTCATCACATAGATGAATTTCGTGGATCTAGATGGTTTATCACCTTTAATTATGATCTTTTCACCCTTTGGTGAATTTTTTGGATTGATTTTTGATCACATAAAATACTGGCTTTGTTGGCTATTAACCAATCCATTCCTAATACAATATCAAATCCTGCCAGATCCATTGGGTACAAGTTTGCAATATACTTTTGATTTAAAATTTCTACTCTTGCTCCCTGTAAGATTTTAGAAATCCTAATCGTATCTCCATTTGCGGTCTCTACTAGACATTCTTGTGGAAGTTTAGTTAATGGTTGATTAAGGAGTTTGCAAAATGAAGTATTAATAAAACTTTGGTTTGCACCAGAGTCAAATAATACTTTAGCAAAAACATCATTAACTAAAAATGTACCGGCTATAACATCCGGAATCATTTTGGCTTCATCTGCAGTTAGAACAAATGCTCTAGCATTTTTAGTGTTCTTGTTATTCGCGGCTGGAGCTAATTTTGGACAGTTCGGCTTGATGTGACATTTTTCTCCATAGTTGAAGCATAATCCATTACTGGATTTTCTCCTGCAATCTTCTTCCTTGTGTCCTTGTAACTTATAGAAATTGCAGTGAGCGAAGCATTTTCCCGAATGCTTTTTCTTGCAGACCTTGCAATATGGTGCAGAGGTAGAACCTATATTCCTACGATTGGAATTCCCAGAACGGAATTCTTGGGTAAGTCTTTGGGCTAGGTTTCTCCTCTGGTCTTCTTCTCTAGAACGGATTAGCTCATCTGTCAATGTATTTGCTAGTTCTACAGCTTCTTCTATAGTTTGGGGTCTAGCTGCCTTGACTATATGTCTAATCTCTCCAATTAATCCCTAGATGTAACGGGAGATTAATACTGGTTCAGGTGATGCAAGGGTTGGTACTATTCTAGCATATTCAAAGAATGTGGTAGTATAACCTTTACTATCTACCCCGGTCATTCTTAAGTTCAGAAACTTATTTGTTATCTGTTCCTTTTCATTTGGAGGGCAGAATTTCCTTTCTACCATATTTTTAAATTCCTCCCATTCCATGTTGTATACCCTATCACTTCCTCTTGACTGGAGGATAGTATTCCACCATTCTAAGGCTGAGTTCTTAAACAGGTTAGAAGCAAACATTATGTTGGACAGTTGTACGACCTTAAACCGTCAGTAAAAGTAGTTCATCTTTGCATACGAAGGCGGAATCAACGTAAACAAAGTCATAACAGCTTTAATCCTTTTAATCTTTCTATTCTGATTGATTTGAGTGCTTATACAAGGTTTTCTGATACAAATCCGTCAGCACTTCGTTACACATACAATGACATCTGTTTTCGCTTCAAATGACCAACACACCTATATATAGAGTGACATGATTTCGCTTGAGACTGTTGAAGCGAAATCTCTTATGCTGATTTCGCTTCAAGCATATACATACCCATTCAAGCGAAATCTCATGTTTCATACCTAAAACCCTAACTTAAACCCTATGGTGTGATCATTTAAACAATCCTAGACACAAGACTTGATAATGACTTAATCAGCAGACATTTAGTGCACCAACAGACTCCCCCTTGGATGTTGATGAAGTCTTTGGCTTCAAGTCTTTGTCTTTAACAATCTTCAAACATTGTAAAAACTCTCATCAATCTTTATCTTCAATCTTTAAACTTTAAACTTCAATCTTCCCTTTGACCGTTGATCCAGACTCCCCCTTTCACAGACTCCCCCTCTCAATATGCTAGAATCTGAGAAATCTGGTTCAAGCTTTGTCAATTTGTTTCCGTTTGAAATAATGAAGTCCAATCCTGTTACTCAACCAACAAACATAACCATTCTATCTTTTCAACAATAAAATATAAATTCAATCAGCTTTAACAATCCACTCAAGTATTCAGGTCCAAGTTAATGACCCTGATTACTCAATTAATCTACCAAGTTCAAATTAATGACCTTGGTTGATCTTTTGAGGAATCAATACTGATTTTAAAACAACAATTTCAAACATTTTCTGAAAATAACAAGTATCAAGTTAATGAACTTGTTTTTGTCATTTCAAATAATTCAAACTTCTTCAAAATAAGCTCTCCTCATTCTTCAGTCCAGAATCTCCTGCATCTGCTTCAAACATCTGAGAATCCAACAATCAACTTTCCACTTTGGTTTGTCGGAAAATAAAGCAGAAATAAAATCTTTTTGGATTTTATCAAAGGGTTCTAAACTAAGAAATGAAATACATAAAACTTAAATTGCAGAAAGTAAACAAAGTAAACTATTTACAAACATATTTTTGTGAGCGTGTCAGGGAATCATATCAGCTTATCAGACAAATCACAAGTACCGTTAAGCTACATTACATACTCAGATTTAAACAATTTACCTCGATTGTCGATATACTGATCCATCTTAAATTCTCACACAAATTTCAACTTATTCAGGATACGATTTAGATGAATTAAGAACTTAGATCATTCATGTGTCCCACCTCTTGAATATACTCCCGTATCCAGAATCTCAATAATCAGTCTTACAGGTGAGAATACTACAATGATATCTGTATATAATTTAGGTATGCGAGGGCCGAGGGATCTCAGATCGATACTTCCGTATACGCAGAGAGATATCAGCTCCGACTTTTTGGTGTGTCCCCTTTAGAGGATCTTTTTGCTTACAACAGCAGCATATATCAATTTTATTGTTTCAGCATGCTGAGGGTTTAATGCTGTGTTTCAAGCATTTAAGCAAGTATTAGCCAGGGACTAGGTCAGAACTACCGTTCAGCAGAAGTCCCGGAATAATACCCCAGACATCATAGAGTATAAAGACCTAGTATATCAGATTACGAGACCTTTCAAACGAGATTTCAGGGGTTACCTATATATCCAAGTAGTGTTCCCCACGAATTCACAAGTTTGAATTTTATGTTTATATCCCGAATAAATCTACTAAATGTACGAAAACCTATCGACACATCATCAGTAAGATTGTTTACCTCTTTTATACTTTTCAAATCTTTAGCATACTGTGATCATCTAGCTGATGTACTATCATTTTCCCTATATACACAAGCTCTTTATCATTTTATCATGTTTTTGTATTTTTGCATTTTTTACTGTTTTTGTATTTTCTGAAAACAAACTATGTACAAACAATCTACTCCCCCTAAATACCAAAACAAGTAAAAATTCGACAAACCATTGCAGATTGTTTCTCATCTTCATCCGCAACAGTACCTTCATCAACGCCAATTATGCCATCCGACACCGACAGAAACTTCATACCATTCAGTTTTAACAAATATTTAAACCGATTTTTATCAAAAGCTTTGGTATGTAAATCAGCTTTCTGTTCGTCAGTGTGGATTTTCTCAATTCGTATCAACTTTTTCTCAAAGCAATCGCGAATAAAGTGATGACGAATTTCTATGTGTTTAGTTTTAGCGTGATGTACTGGATTTTTAGTTATATTTATAGCGGCCTCATTATCAACAAAAAGAGGTGTGTTAAGAAACTGCAAACCGTAGTCGCGCATCTGTTGCTGTATCCACAAGATCTGAGAGCAGCAACTGCTAGCAGAAACATACTCCGCTTCACAAGTAGATAATGCCACAGACGTTTGTTTCTTACACTGCCAGGTAACCAATCTAGGACCAAAGAACTGGCATCCTGCAGTTGTTGATTTTGAATTAACTTTGCAGCATCCGAAATCCGAATCGGAATACCCTTCGAGCGTAAACTCGCCTTTTCTAGGATACCACAACCCCAATGAAGGAGTTCCTTTCAGGTAGCGCAATATCCTCTTCACAATGATCATGTGCAATGCTCTCGGGTTAGACTGAAATCTTGCTGCGAGGCACGTTGGGTACATTATATCAGGACGTGAAGCAGTTAGGTACATTAAAGAACCTATCATGGATCGATAAAAAGTTTCATCAGCCCTGTCTCCGGTGAGATCTGGGTGAATCCCATGATTTGTTGCAAGTGGGGTAGCAGCTGGAGTAGAACTTGACATCCCAAATTTCTCTAGAATATCATGAACATACTTTGACTGATGAATGAACATTCCCTCAGGAAGTTGTTCAACTTGTAATCCCAGAAAGAATTTCATCTCCCCCATTGATGACATTTCAAACTTCTGCTTCATCACTGATTCAAAATCTTTGCATAGATTTTCATTTGTTGACCCAAAGATTATATCGTCCACATAAATCTGAACTATCAGAAGATGACCATCAACGACTTTAGTGAAGAGAGTGGCATCCACTTTTCCACGAATGAACTTGTTGGCTAGTAGGTGTTGAGACAAAGTCTCGTACCAGGCTATCGGGGCCTGATGTAAACCATACATCGCTTTGTCCAATAAGTAGACCTTGTTTTTGTGGATTGGATCGGTAAAGCCCGGCGGCTGACCGACATAAACCTCCTCTTTAACCTTCCCATAAAGAAACGCCGATTTAACATCCAACTGATAAACTTTGAAGTTCTTCCAAGACGCAAATGCTAGGAAAATTCTAATAGCCTCTAGTCGTGCTACAGGAGCATAGACTTCGGTAAAATCAATTCCCTCCTGTTGACTAAATCCCTGAACAACGAGTCGAGCCTTGTTCCTTACGACAACTCCTCTATCGTCTCTCTTACACTTAAACACCCACTTAGTGTTAATTTTCCTATGACCATCCGGCAAATCAACTAACTTCCACACTCCCAATTTCTCGAATTGACTAAGTTCCTCCTGCATTGCATTGACCCAAGAGTCTTCAGTAAGCGCCTCTTTGTAAGTTCTTGGCTCAACCTGCGAGATAAAACAACTTAATGAAAATTCAGTTTGCAAAGGAGCAACTTTTGTATAAAAACATGTAAGCCCTTTATCAATCTGATTTCGAGTGCGAACGCCTTTCTGCAAATCTCCTATGATCAACTCCTCTGGATGATATGAAAAAGTTCGCGGCATCACTTCACTTGGAACCTCTACATTTCCCTCCAGATTAGTAACATTCTGCTCTGCATCTTGTTCACCAACTTGGTTTGTTTGACCTGAAATCTGAATTTGCTCCCCCTCAGAATTTGAATCTGAATCACCATGATCAAAGACTGTCATGTTTTCAGCTTCTAGATTATCATTCTGAACCGACTGATTATCCTGAGCAACTTCATTTTGTTGGACATCATCATGTTCACCAACATTACTTGGACCTGCTTCAGCATCATTTGAAGTTTCCTGTGATCTTCTTGAATACTCAGCTGGGAACCTTAACTGCGACTCATATTCACGCAAAATATCCAACTCATCAAAGAAATCTTCATCATCCTCTGATTCTTCTCTCATGTCAAACGAATCCCAAAGTTTGTCATAATGATAACGCCATGAATCACCAGGATTCTGCGGCGGCATAGTATAACCTTGACATTCAACATTTGCAGCTTCAATAATGCGCTTCTCACTTGGAACGAAGACACGTCGCAATGGATTTGAATAACCAACAAATATACCCTCAATGCACTTCGGACCAAACTTCCCAAAAGGTTCTATAACCGTACAAGGTGACCCGAACGGTTCTAGATACTTCAAATTCGGTTTGCGATTATTGATAAGCTCAAAGCATGTTTTGTTGAACTTCTTGACAGTAAGAACCCTGTTGAGCGTATAGCATGCGGCGGAAACAGCTTCAGCCCAAAAATTTATCGGTAACTTTGAATCTGCGAGCATAGTTCTAGCCGTCTCGATTAGTGTCCGGTTTTTGCGTTCTGCGACTCCATTCTGCTGCGGAGTGTACGGAGCACTAAACTCATGCAAAATACCTCTTTCATCACAAAATTCTTCCATCTTGCTGTTCTTGAATTCAGTACCATTGTCACTTCGAATTCTCTTGATACGCCTTTGGTACAAATTCTCAATTTTCTTGAACAGCCCCATCAAACTGTCAAATGTTTCATCTTTCGTCTTCAAGAAAGATACCCACGAAAATCTGGAATAATCATCAGTAACGACCAAACAATAGTAATCTCCTGTAATACTTTTGACATTCACCGGACCAAATAAATCCATGTGAAGTCTTTCCAGAGGTCTCGAAACTGAATTGACTTGCTTTGTAGGGTGCGACTTTTTCTTATGCTTGCCTTTAATGCAGCTAATGCACTCCCCTTCCAGATGAAAACCTTTGATATTAACTCCCAATACCAAATCATTGTGCACCAAGTGATTCATCTTCCTAAGATGTATATGCCCCATCTTTCGGTGCCACAATCTGGATTCTTTCTCAGTTGCTCTAGACACGAAACAATGTGCTTGACCAGTAGTTGTAGTTGCTACAGACATATCTAACACATATAAATCATTCACTCTAGGTGCCCTCATAATAATCCATTCTTCAGGGATAACAAAACCAGGTTTCAAGATCAAACGTTCTTTATCAGTGAAGTGAGTAGTATACTGATTGTCACAAATCTGCGAGATACTAAGCAAATTGTTCTCCAGCTCAGTGATGTAGTTAACTCTCTCAAACGTTACAATCCCATTGGATAACGTTCCTTCACCAACAATTCTACCACCTTCATGACCAGCAAATCCCACATAACCACCATTAATGTTTCTCACATCATACAGCAATGCAGTTTTTCCTGTCATATGTCGAGATGCACCACTATCCATAATCCATCTGGATATCAGTTGTGGAAGATCCTGCACAAAACAAACTACGACTTAAACAACTTCAAGAAAGATGCCGATTCATGCTTCGCGATCCAGGAAGCTCCGGCAATTCAAACTGCTTATTCGAACATGGTGTCCACCCAGGCCTCATCAGCCTTAGGTGTAACCTTGACTCTAGCAATTTGAATTTTGAAATTTTCAGCCTTCAAAAGTGGAAAATTTGCATCATAATCAACCGGAATTGATTCATCAGCCTTTTTCACTTCAGAAGTTGAAATTTTCATTTCAGTTTTTGGTTTCCAAACTTGTTGAGATAATGCAACCCGCTTATAAAATTTGTCATTTTTAGTTACCACTTTCTTTACGGGTTCATTTTTCAATTTGATGTTGTCATTTTTCACATTCTTTTTCTCAACAACAATTGGTGCTTTACACTTCACATCAACTTTCTTCTGTTGATACTTCACATTTTCAGTCTTAGGCTTCACATTGGTACACATTCGTGCAATGTGACCAACTTGATTACATCTAAAACATGTACGAGTATCAACAACTCGACTTGTGCCTTCAGACTGATAATATGAAGCTCTTTTCTCAAAGAACTCTTCATTTGATTTTGAAAAAATTTCATTTTCCTCATCAGAAAGTGAACTTGAACCATTTACAAACAACTTCTTTTCTGTAAACCTCTTGTTTTGAAAATTCTTTTTCTGATAACTCTTATCACCTCGATAACCATCCGACCAATTGTTTCGATTGTTATTATAAAAACGTGGTGGAACAATAGGCTTTTTGTAATAAGCTTTATCTTTCTCAAAATTCATTTGCCTTTTTGTTTGTTTCAAACTGTTCACTTCTGACAACTCAACTTCAACCAATTTGAAAACATTTGTCAGCTTGTTCATGTTAACATTCTCAATGGGAAATTCAGAATCCGAATACAACTTATCAGATCCAGCCATCTTGTACATCACAAGACCCGGTTCATCACTTAAGTTGTTTTTGGACTTTGATTTCAGAATGTATTTATCAAAGAAACACCCATCCTCCTCAGAAGTGTCACAATCCGGTTTAAGCACTTTGTCTACCACACTTTTCACCACATCACTTTGGACACCCTCGTCATTGGAAGATGTGAACGTGACATCAAAGTTTTCAGGAAGTTTAACTTTTCTTTCTTCCTCAATTTCCAACAAACTAGACTGCTTTTTCGTGTAGTTGTCTAAAATTGGCGGTGGAACTTTGTGAAAACCTACACCCGTTCCATCAGAAAACACATCCTCGCCATCTTTGTTTTTCCCTATAGGTTTAGGAACAATATGCTGCAAAACAAAGCTTGCTGATTTATAGCTGTTAAGCTTCAACTGGATTCGTTCATTCTCAATTTCAGCTTCTTGAACTTTAAGTTTCAATTTAGCAATTTGATCCAGTTGTTCATTAATCGATTCCTCTTTTAACCTCAAAACAGCTCTTAGATGTTCATTTTCTTTAAATGTTTTGCCATTACGATCATCACTATCTTTGACAATGCTTTTCAATTTCTCAAATTTTTCAGAAATCTGACGGTTTTCAAGAATTAACTTTTCATTTTCAGATTTGATTTTCTCACGATCAGTTTTATCATTTTCAATTTGAGCCGTTAATTCTTTAATCCGTTCAGTTGAAGCTCTTACACTTTTGTCACGATCAAGAATCTGATTTTCAACATTTCTAACCTTTGTTGTCAGATTCTTGATTTTCTCATTGTTAAGATACGTGACAGTGCTACAAAAATTGCATTGTTTGGTGTAATTTTTGCAGTCAGCATTTCCATCAATCTTTTTACCTGACACATTCTTGTTACCTGACGCATTTGTTGACACACTTTGACTGACCGACTCCTTTGACTCAGTAACAGAATTAGGATCTACCTCAAGTGCTTTTGCAGCTAGCACTTTGTCATCCATCACTCCCAGATTCTCAGCTGTCAACTCTTGCGTAGTATCGATTAAGTCTGTATCAACCTGCTTTTCTTTCTTCTTTTTCTCCTCTTTCTCCTTTCTCTCTTTCTCTTTTTCTTCTTCAATCATTTTCGAAGTTGGAGTTCCCCACCATTTGTGTTGCCAATATTCATCTTCTTCTTTGTACTCCTTGATGATGGCTTCGATATCAAGTGTACTATCATCAATTGCAATATTTCCATACTCATCAAGATAGCACTCTCTATCTGGATCCCATCTATTGGCTCTCCTTGCATTCAGATAGATACGAGAAAGTCTAATAATCTTTGTTTCAGCAATCATCTTCCGGTAGTGATATTTCTGTTCTTCAGTACGATCATCTTTCCAAGGCTTAGGTTCATCATTGCTTGCCATGAATGCGTAACCCACCGCATCTTCTTCAGGTAGAACTTCCTTACTCCAATCATACCCCTCATCATCATAAATCACAGCAAGAGCCCTTGATTTGTCTCTGTTATCTTCAACTTGCTTCAATCTAGGCGGCTCAGATTTATTCTGATGGTAGATTGCCTTTTTGTAATAATCATCTCTGAAAGGGTTCTCCGACTCATCAGCATAAGCGTTTCGGCATTCTCGTTTGAAGTGACCCTTCTGCTTACATTTGAAACAAGTCACCTTCGATTTATCGAACCCCAGCTTGGTAGAAGCACCACCAATTGTTTTTCTCCCTGTAATCTCCATGAAGCGTTGTGCACGTCGAACTGCACTTGCCATTGCCCAACGAATGTCGATTAGCTCCATTTCTTCAGGATCTATCTGATCGTAGTCTTCTTTCGTCAGATTTGTATTCCCGATTTTTCCAGTCACCAATCCTTCGTAGGATTCCAAAACAGATGCCAGAAAGACCATTTGTTGCTTGGCTGACTCCGCATCAAAATTCTGTGCATTCTTCAAATCTATCGCGATATTGCAAGAAAACTTTGCATCAGAATGATTTGCAGAAGATGTAGATCCACTGTGATAACCACTATGGCTTCCACTACTTTGACCACTTTGACTTTCTTTGTTTGCTGAAGAAACGTTCTCAGCAGAAAACGCAGTCTTTGGAGAAGTAGCTTTCTACATCATACTCTTTGGATAGTATAAATCCAGATTCTGCTGATAAGATGAATGATTAATTTTGTACGTTTTCTTCAACTCTAGCTCATGACTCTCGAGTTTTTCAATCAGCAAATCTAATGTCAGCTTTTCTGGTTCTTTGATGGTATTCTTCAGCATCAACGCATAATATCTCCAATCCATTTCGTCAGGTAACGAATCGAACAATTTGTCGATAAGATCTTCTTCAGGAATGTCAATCTCATGTCTTACTAATTCCAGCTTCAGATGACCGAACCGTTCTATCATTTTACACACTGACTCGTTCTTTATACAACCAAACAGATCAAATTCTTTTCTAAGAAGTTTCTTTTTGTTTTTCTTAATTTCTTGACTACCGACACATTTCTTTTCCAACTTTGCCCATAAGTCTTTAGAATTTGAGTAATCTATCAGTGAAATGATGTCTTCGCGCACCGACTGAAACAATAATGCCACACATTTTTGCTCAGCTACGAATGAATCAATCTCTTCAGCTGATCTTAATGCTTCACCATTCTTCTTTCCTTGAGCATAACCATTCTTCATACTCTTCCAACAAGGAAAAGCAAATGCCATCAACCAATCTTCGAACTTTGTTGCCCACCTGCTATAATCTTCTATAGCCATCAGCTTAGGAGGTTTGTTAAACGTTCCAAATGCGCTTTCGGACTCCCAAGCTTCCTTCTTTCTTTCTTTCGGTGTATTCTCGTTCTCATTCGTATTGTTGTTGTTTGTAGAAGTATCATCTCTCGAGTTTCCTGCGAATGCGTACATATCGCCAAACGGGTTCAAGAAAATATCATCCATCGTGAACGTACCTGGAAAAATCAGTCAAACACTTAGAAAATTTTAGGTTTCGAAAAATTATCAAGTTCAAGCGAAATACTTGAAGTTATCAGCTTCAAGCGAAATCAGTAAACTAATACTGTTCAAGCGAAATCAGTCAACAAGACTGATTCAAGCGAAATCCTCTATTTCGCTTCAACAGAACAAGTTTCAATCCAAACAGTTTCAAGCGAGACCAACTGTTTCGCTTCAACTATACAAGTTTCAATCCAAACGATTTCAAGCGAAACTAACTATTTCGCTTCAGGAAGTCTATTTCGCTTCAGAGGAATTCAAGCGAACCAAGAACACAATACTATTTCGCTTCAAAGATTCAAGCGAAATAGTCCAAACAGTCTACTTTGAAGCGAAATCAACCTGATATCTACGAACAACTTCAAGCGAAATCCTGTTTTAGGTTAATTTTATCATGTTTTAATCTGAATTTCAGTCCGAATCTTTATAGGCTTTGTTAATACTACGTTTTACACGTTATACTCGAAAATTAAACCATTTTGACCGTTGGAACTAGTTCAGATCTGAAAAATGTAAAAAGAAATGAGTAGAAAGAAGATAATCCGCTGCTATGGTATGAACTCCTCGTCCTGAGCTCTGATACCACTTGTTGGACCGTTGTACGACCTTAAACCGTCAGTAAAAGTAGTTCATCTTTGCATACGAAGGCGGAATCAACGTAAACAAAGTCATAACAGCTTTAATCCTTTTAATCTTCCTATTCTGATTGATTTGAGTGCTTATACAAGGTTTTCTGATACAAATCCGTCAGCACTTCGTCACACATACAATGACATCTGTGTTTCGCTTCAAATGACCTAACACCTATATATAGAGTGACATGATTTCGCTTGAGACTGTTGAAGCGAAATCTCTTATGCTGATTTCGCTTCAAGCATATACATACCCATTCAAGCGAAATCTCATGTTTCATACCTAAAACCCTAACTTAAACCCTATGGTGTGATCATTTAAACAATCCTAGACACAAGAATTGATAATGACATAATCAGCAGACATTTAGTGCACCAACACATTATCTTATCTTCTTCAGCACACTTGCTTATTTTTAAAATAGCCTCAGTCTTTTCTATCCAGCGTAGAGTTGCAATGGGTCCTTCATTGCCCGAGAATTCTATTGGTTTGCAGGACCAGAATTCTTTGTAAGAACAACCATAAGGCATGGTTCTTCTTCTTTTGGGAATGGGCACTTGAAGTACGGGTCCATTGTTCACGCCGTGTTCTGGTTCAATTGATCGCTTACTGCTATGTTTACTTTTATTATCAGCATCCTTAACAGTTTGAAGAATAAATGGCATTGCATCTATAATTCCTTGTGCCACTATGTGTTGGATAGCACTATTATCCATTTGATTTCCATAGTTATTGATGCTCGGATTCTCATTAACCAAGTTAATGTTACTCTGGTTATCGTTATTCAGATTTCCTTGATTTCCTTCGTCGGCCATCTGAATTTTAAACATTTACCATGTATTAATATCACAAAATAATATTTAATATAGTCAATCACATGACACGCATTTTGATCAAAAGCGTCGATCATTGCGACTTACTCTATTCATATACTATGCATTTATTACACACCAGTATTGAAATTAAAATTACAATACCGACTGAAATAAAATTACACTAATAATAGTAGGCATCCGTAGTTTTTTTTTTTTTTTGCACATACACACATATTATATTATTTTATTATTATTATTACTACTACCGTTTCTACCATCACATTCATGGATATGGATTCATCCAGAAATCCATATTGCGCTCGTCGTACTTCCAGATGAGTCGCTCTCCCACCTGTCGCATTCTTTCACTACTCTCTAAAATTTCCTCACCAAATGTCCTAAGTTCTTGTACGTTTTCTGCACTCATTGGGGGTGCAGGTTCTAGGACGGGGTTCGGAATCTGGGGTGCGGGTTCTTGATATGGGGGTGTAGGTTCCTGAAATTGGTAAGGATTCTCTAAAATCTGCCTAATGAATACATCGTGGTAATAGGGATCTAAAGGATCCAAACCTGGGTAGGCTCCTATGTTTGGCATGGGCGTGTCTTCATGTATCGGGTAGCGTTGCACATAGTCCCTAACGTCATCCCACCACGGGTTGTAATTTGGGTCTAATGGATTTGGTGCTGGTACCCTAGGTATTTCCTCCGGGTTGAAATCATGCATTTCTACTTGATTTTCAGGGTTTTCTATTTCCATTGGTTGGTCAGGAATTGGTGGTTGGGGTTGGGGTGCTATCATTTGCTCCAGGTTAGGGTTAGCTGCAGTGGTTGCTAAGATGTGGATGTTGGCTATACCCCTATTAATCATATCCTGGGCATAGGCATCGGTTTCTCTTTTGGCTGCTGCCAGTGCTCTCTGGTCTTGTAATTTTTTCATACGCTTTCTACGCTCGTGTGCCCCTCGACTGAACCATCCTCTCTTTTTCTAAGGGAATGGCGCCTCGGACTGGGACTTAAACACGAATATTCCTTCTTCCGTATCAGCAGAGTACCCCGAGAGGGCAGGCTGAGAAGAGGAGGTGCCTTCGCTTCTAGGCGAACCAGACAATTGACGGTACGCGTCAGATGGTCCTTGGTCGCTCATACTGTAACTAACAAATAGTCAAATAACACATAACAAGAATATACAATTATGCACGTATTCCCGGGATTTATTTCCTAACAAATTGAATTTTGATGTCAGCAGAACACTTCTGTGGCTGAATCAGTGGCTTAGCTCTGATACCACCTTCTGTCGCAGTCCCCGTCCCCTTATTAAATACGGAAACGGGCGGTTGCGAGCCAGTTTCGGTGGTATCTGGTATTGTCTAATTTGGCAGCGGAAATTTTCATCAGGACCGTAGTTAGGAAATATTGGATCAGAGTAAAATACAACATTTTCATAATATTAAACACATGGAATAAAACCCAAGTTTGCAATACACACATTTTCATAGGAATAAATCCTATTTTTTATTTAATAAAAACATCTATTTCTTTTTAGGTAACTTTATTGCCACTTTTCCAAGCCTTCAGTGCTGTCCAGCTGGCTTCTATTTGACTTTCACATTTTGTTACCTGAAACGCGTTTTAAAAACATTTGTCAGTGGGAAATACTGGTGAGTGAATCCCAGTTTAATCAAGTTTAAATAAAAACCATTGTACAGTATTGAGGGCGGTCTCGTAATTACATTTGTTTCCAAGTTATATCAATTAACATCCATGGTACTGTCAGACCCGACTTGTGGAAATGTTACTCCTTGACCAGGTGGTAACAAATTTTGTATACAAAACCCCAACATACTCATGATAATTGTATTCTTACAAATGCTCAATAACTGCTTAATATATAATTAATCGTGTGAGGTTTTGTAAAAACAGTTCACAAAAAGGTTTACACAAAAGAAGGATTACTCACATTGCTGTCTTAGATTTTCTGTAAGGGTTCCCTGGAAATTATCTATAAATTACACAAATGCACACGTGTTAGTATAATAACCCATTTTAACATTAGTAATACCCTCCCCGAGACGGCATTCCAACGACTACGTCCGGCAGAACCACGACAGCCGTTACGGAACCCTAGATCAATCGGGCAGAGTATCTAATACGTATCCAGGGGTTATGATACTTACAACGGAGCAGAACTTCGCTATTTAGGGGGGTATTAGACCCGTATATTATGCCTACTATCAGATTTTCGTGATTGAGAAAAGAAAGTGAACTAACAGACTGAAGATCCGATGGCCTCTACTTATAGGGCTTGTTTCTGACTTTTACGCGGCCCGCGTCAACTCTGGTCAACGCGTAGGTGATCCGGATCAGCTTAGTAGGCTCGACATGTGTTGAGCCACGTGGCAGCCCAGGGTTCAGCCAGCTTTCACCTTCACGCGGCCCGCATAGGGGTTGAGGTGAGGCTTACGCGGCCGCCTCAAACCCAAAAATTCCATTTTTAATTATTTTTAATGATATTTAAGGTATTCATGGCCCGTTTTCACGTATGGGGTGTATTTTTGGACATATTGGGATATTTTAAAATATATTAGGGTGTCGGAAAATTTATGAGGGGGTCGGTTTTTTATAGGGTTGTTATAGTGGTTTTGAATGTGGTACAGACTGAGTTCTGACGCGGGTACCACTTGATTCGTTAAATTGTCTGTCAAGAGCTTGAGTAACGGCATTATCTATTAATGCTTGCAGTTCTACACCAGCTACATTAACTCTGGTAGTATCATTATTCTCCCTCGGGTGACTGTTAACCTCATCTGTTCCGGCCATGTAGCTTGATTGCTACATAAAATATTAATAATGATTCATTCAGAAACCTTATTATGGTATTTGTCATTTTGACAATTTATTAACCATGGCAACTATAAACCATATTGGTTAATCTAATTCATTTAAATTTTATTATATCTTATCCAGTTATAAACTATTAAGGATAATAGGGTGGCAGACAAAATGTCTAGTCACAAGGACAATTTTAAATTATAAACCATGATCTTATAGGATCGAGGCATTTAGGTTTGAAAGTAATTCATTACCTTTTCTTAACAGGGAGTCATAGACTACAACTGTCTTTTGTCTTATTTGACAATTATTATGGCCTGCAGGCACATCATCACTAATGGATGTTTAAATAATAAAGGAAAGGAATTGGAAGAATCCAATATAAGGATGACTTATGTGATTTTATCGAATCACACTTGCTAGGAGTGTTGACATATTTTCAGATGTTAACAAGGATTAGAATCTTACAAAGGATCTACCATCATGGCCCTGTCTTAGAATGACACATGGGCTAGGTTTTTACCTTTACGATTTCACTTAATAATCAATGGCAGATTAATTACAAAAAGGAATGATATTGATTTATTTCATATATTATATACATGCATATGATGACAATGAAATTTTTAAAAGTAAAACATTCCACTAAATTTAAAAAAAAATACATAGGTGCCCTAAACGGGACTTTTACATAAATAACTCGCCCATGCAAGGGCTAAACAAGAAAGACAGGTCCACGCAGGGACCAAAGATAGAAAGACAAGTCCACGCAGGGACTAAGTACATAAATAAATTTCCACACAGGGACTTAATTCAAATAAAGAAATTACAACACAATAAATAAGGAATCTTCAAAAATCCCTCTTCTTCTTCCCCTTGATCAGATTCGCCAAACCCTTAAGCGGACCCCGGCGGCTTCTACGCTCCTCTTGAACCTCCCGTTCCACCTGGTTCAACCTCTGTAGAATCTCCTGTTGTTGCGGTGGCGGGATCAGTGGCAGCTGCTGCTGCGGAGGTTGAGGAGGTGGCGGGTATGGATACCCAAAAGCTTGGTACCCAGATTGGTGTGAAGTTGCGTAGGGCCCTTCAGGGTGAAGAGCATTGTAGTTGGCCGCTACGAGATACGGGTCAACATCGGGGGCATTGTAGTAGTTGTACCCCGGGTAGGCTGGCTGCTCAAAAGGGTTATACGCCGCTGCACCGGCGTAGGAAGGAATTGGGTTATCATAACCCACTGGTGGTGGTGCGACCGGAGCTGAGTTGACTTCTGATATAGGGTTTGAAGGCCCACCGATCTGCGGGTCTTCGTATAGTGGCGGGTAGTGACTGCCACTTGAATGTTGAGGAGTGCTGAAGAGAAATTCCCCTCCTCGCACGGACATTCGTGCACCTGATCTTCTCCGCCTCGGTGGTTCTGGAGGCGGCTGCTGCACTGGCGGCGACGGTGGCGGTGGCGTGACCGCCTCAAAATGCGGGTCCTCAGAGGAGGCCTGCTGGTGTGGAGATGAGTGGTGGGAAGGCGTGTACTCCTAGTGATAATTGCTCCACCATTGAGGAAATGAATCAGGACCTCTATAAGGCGAACCATGGAAAGATGATCCGTCTGAAATCTCTATGGGATGCGTGGGCGTCCCAGTCGGCGGCTAGGCAGGTTCTAGATCTGGATCCTCGTCCATATCCATATCCTGCGCTTCAGGAAAGTGGTCTTCTAGTCCCAACGAGTTATGGCCCATTGGTTCTTCACTCATGTTTTCCGGATTAAACCGGTCTTGAAAGTAGGGGGTTGGGTCTTGGAAGGCCCGGTGTGATCCCGATCGTCACAACGGGATAAAAGAGTGGTCAGAGTTATGGGGCTCATTTTCTGATTGTGGCCTAAAGGAATGGTGGTAAGAAGGTGATGAACTGAGCGAGATTGAACGCCTCGCCGGCTCCAAGTAGGTCCTCCAATCTTCATGGGGACTTGATCTTAAAGTGGCTGATGGAGTTCGCCGGTGTGAAGGCCCGACCTCATGATTGTTAGGAGCAGTGAATGGCGCCTTGCCTCGTCCTCTTCGTCCTCCGAATCGCGACAACATTTTTTTTTGTACCTGCCAAAATAAACAAAGGAAACCAACAAAAGAAAACAATAAGATTAGGATTAGTCCTAAGTCATTTGACTAGACTCGGAAATCGAGGAATGTGCAAACTGTGTCATTGAGATTAAACACAAAAGGCTAGTGTTTAATTCACTCAATGTTGGCTCTGATACCAACCTGTCACACCCCGATATTTCCACGTATTACCGGTGGACCCGGTGGGGAGTATCATGACGTAGTTGATATCATCATAGTCAATAATCACAGTTCAATGCACAGCTGAAGTCTAAAAGTAAAATATTACAAACCGATTCAAAAGTAACATAAAGTATTACACAACGGGTTGAAAAAAGATCCACAGGCGGATCAAAATAAAAGAAGTATTGTTCAACAGATTTAAGCATCAAAAGCTTGCAAGACTCTTTATTTGATACTAGGAGTAGCCAGCCCATTTCGCTTAGTACCTGCACTTAACCTTTTTGGAAAATACGTCAGTTTTCACTGGTAAATACAATTAACCGACTCTTTTGAAAAGTGTTTATAAAATTGATTTAAATGCACAAGGCACAAATATTCTTTTATAACTTGGGATAATTATTTAAAAATAATCTTGTAAAAGAATTATATGTTTGTTATACGTTCAGTGGCCCGGGTTAAAATACCGGGTTAAAGATTAATAGACACACCACATAATATAACCCACGGTGAGTTATTCTCGAACAAGCGGGTATATCATTTTACATACGCACTGGCAGGTGTATGCCTACACCCCGTGCTTAAGTCATGGCCATTTCAATGAATGAGCCGAGGATATCCAGGACATGGTCATTAACCCCCCAAAGGCTTAAAACAAACAAAACAAATTAAACGGGTTATCTCAATGATTTAACCATCATACAATTAAAGATTCAATACCAGACCAAAAATTTACTTATAATATCAGTAGGTAATGAATTTTAGGTGTCAAATATAATTTTAACCCAACCTATGGGTTTAAAAAGCGTAAAAGTCGGTATTTGACGATTTTCGGGTTATTTAAAGAAATCTGAGTTTTTGATCAGTTTATAAAGCTCAATATATTTTATTTAACATATGAAATCAGTAGCAAAAGGTTTGGCATCAAAATGTTATGTAAAACTCATTTTATCCAAGAAAAGGGCAATTTCGTCAATACCGAATTTACTTTAAAACTCTATAATATAATCAGTTTAAAATTCAATAAAAATTTCCAAAAATCCCTAAATATTATATTACATCAGTGGGTAAAAGGTTTGGTGTCAAAATTTGGGTTTAAATAGGTTTTATGCCGAAAATGCCGTTTAATTAATAAAAAGGCTTTCATTTACGATATTGAGCATAACTCCTAATTTAGACCATAAACTGATTTCAAACTTTTCAAACATGTTTATAAATCACTAACAAAGGTTTTTGTCCTCTCACATTTTCAAAAATATCGTTTTTATATCAAAAGGGCATAATGGTCAACTTTTAAGCAAATAACGGAAACATGCAATGAATCGGATTACTAAGGAACCAGGTTGTATAACTTCAGAGGGTTATACTAACCTATAATATGGTCCTAAAGGAACCCTAAGGCATATCTAAACTAATCTAAATCGGGCCAGAACTGAAAGTCAAAGCAAAAGTCTACTTTTGCGACTTTCAGTTCCGAACCGAGCCTAAACTCAGAATTGTCGGGTTGAACATGCTTAGACATGTTCTTATATTATTTACCAAGTTATTTTAATGTTAAAGCAGGTTCCATAACCTCTGCATTGAAAGTTATGAATTTATTTGCAAAAATAGCTTGTGTTGACTTTTTAAATATTAAGTTTGACCCGACAATTGACCAAGTTAGAATGATAATCAGTGGGTGCCCTTTTAAGGGTTTATTACCCACATAATTACCAATTCATAGCCACTTTCAATTCGAACAATGGCTGGACCATTAGTGATTAATCACTAAGTCAAAGCTTAATTACGATGGCTTTGACTTTTGGTCATTAAACTAATAAAACTTGAACTTAAGGAGCTAAGAACACTTACAATGGTCCTTAGCACGAATTTGGAACCTAAGAAAACTTGCTTGAACTCCAAGAAGCTCCAGAGGAAGCAATATGAAGTGATTTTGAGAATGTGCAAATGATCAAATGAAATGAGAGCCTTTATATAGCAAATTTCCATCTCTTGTGATCAATCCACATGTCCCTATATGATCCCTGATGCACCCAGGTGTCCCTAGTGCATGAAATACCATTGGCACAGTCCCTGGATTCGAAAACAAGCATGCAAAGGCGGTGCAACAGGCTGAACATACAGCTGTCAAGTTTTTCTGCATATGGTAGTCCTACGCGGGCCGCGTAGACTCCTTAAGAGTCTTACGCGGGCCGCGACACTCCCATGCTACCGGAAAACAACTTTCAGATATTGCAATTTCAGTCCCTGGTCCCTCTAAACTTGTTTTAACTTTAGTTTATTGCACTTTTAATCCCCAAATTTAACTTTTAAGGGTCTTGAGTCTTTAAACATTTATCAATAATCTTTCGGTTAGTTACGAGGTCACCCGAACGGTCTTGAATTGCAACATTAACGCATTTGACCCTTATTACTTGTAATTACTACTTTGATTATTTATGTGCGTCGAAACTCCACGAATTAATATCCAATATTCTTGAGGGCAAAATATATAATTGTTACAATGTTTTTGGGATCGTTAAAATGTCATTCAGAGGTTACTTTCAACATGTTGACACTTTTAACCCCTATGCTTCACAAGATCCTTATTTTAAGCACAAACGAATTTCTAAGTTCGAAAATTATTCGTTAAAGAATACGAACGTCGTGTGAGGTCAATCAGAGGCACAAGAATGGAATGTTGACACTTTGGATCCTTATACTTACATATTTACATTGTTTGGCAACTTTAGTCCTTCAAGATCAATTCATTACACGTTTAAAGTCCATGACACGTGTCTTTATTATATTGGTCGTGATTTTACGAGGTGTTACATTATACCTCCTGCTGGAGCTGCTGTGAGTGCCTCAGCAACTCGTTCGTTGAATAGAGCCATCAGCTGGGCTTGAGTCAAGTTCAGGCATCCACTCATGATCTTCACATCGAAGGAAACACAAGTGAGAAAGGTGTCGCGAAAATGCGTAAGTACGGGATGACAGAAGAGAGTAAGCACACAGGGTTTCAATTGGCAGTTGCTACGCTAACTAAGCACGCTATGAACAATGCACTACGTAAACTAACAGGCAGGCAATACAAACACAAACCATATTACCTACAGTGTTGAGTCTTGCACGTGGAGCGAAGTGTCGTTGTGGATCGTTGAGCACTGTACAGGTTATAGTCTGGTTTTGTCAAAAAGCTTTTCCCTTTTTAAAACCAAGTTCACTATAACCAATGGCTCTGATACCAATCTGTCACACCCCCAAATTCCACAAGCGGAGCACCACCGCACGAGGCGTGACATGACCAGGATCAAGCCACCAATCATATTGAACAATGTAATAAAGTAAATATAAAACCCACCAACAATATAATTGGTGTCCAAAACAAATTAACTAAGTTCAAGTTATCAGCGGAAGCATAAAGTTTAAAACCAAAATATAAGTTTAAACGTTCAAATGTTTAACATGGAACTCAACAGTCCATGTCCCACAACGACCTCTCCTTCCTGTGCAAGCTCCATCTATCAACCAAACGACCTGCAAGGCATATAGTAATGAATCAACAACAAAGTTGAGCGAGTTCACAGTTGGTTATCCATTTTAAAGTTGTTCCAAAAACCATAAGTTCTTTCGAAAACCATGAGTTAATCAGTTCTTTGTTTCCCAAACCATAACCAGTGGGGCCTACCCCATGTTAACCACTAGACCCGTTACCATATCGACTACTGACTGAAGACATGTTTATGTGCCCTGCGTCAATGTATATCATCATTGAGTAAGTGCTCAGATCCATTAGTCCACTCTCGTCCTCTGCAGCACGGTGTGAGGCTTGTCAAACCTAATAGCGCTATTTAACTAATGACCCGTTCGCCATTGGCCCGGCGATTAAGTCTATATAAAAATGAGGGACTTCATGATAGAGTTTTGTCTAGTACATTTAAGGTTGTCCTACCCGAGGAGGACCGAGGTACATATTCTACCCAAGGAGAATATGCAGGTTTCATTTTAGTTCTTTAACCCATTCCCAAACCACCGGGAATCCCATGCCTTGTAGAAAGTGTGAACTCACCTTAGGTTAGCTCGGCAGATAAACGAAAAGGTCACTTGAGCTATTTGTGCTCAACCACGTCCCAACATGGTTACCATACAAGTCAGGTCTAGGTTCAAGTAGTGCACATAGGTTTACACATAAGCTAACAGGTTACGAACACGTAATGATCATGGCAAACACGTAGAACACATTTAACACGTTAACAGTCAAATACACATAATGTCCAACTTGTGCGACTCAGATGATTGGGCCGTTGAGCTTGTACGAGCCCAATCATCTTGTGCGACCCATCATATAAAGCCCAATACAACCGGCCCAACCTGTTGTGCGTCCAGCACAACCTTGTGCGACTCACAACGGGTTATGCGATTGAAAACAAACCTGGCCCAATATCAAATGCAACCCAATATTCATATAGCCCAAAAAATTAAACAAACACTTAACTTGTGCGGTCCAATGGACTTGTGCGATCCTGTGAAACTTATGCGATTGGGTTTTGGGTTGTTCGGCCCAACAGCATAACACAACCTATTATATTGGGCGGCCCAACATCTTGTGCGATCAGCACAACCTTTTGCGATTCACAAGATGGTGTGCGACTGTGCTTAAAGAGGTTATACGATGCGCTTTAACAGTTGTACCCTAACATAACTTAGCTTCTGCGACTGGCCTTGTGCGATCGGTTTTGTGTTTCCTTAAATCATGAAATCAGTTATCCAGTTTCCACTTATTTTGCAAAACTAATTCTAACAGTTTCTATCTTTTACATTAGTCGATCAAATCATGGTTTTTATCAATTAATCCATATGAACCCTAATCATGTTCAAGGCATAACAACAACTTATAACATTAACTATCTGTTAGGATCGGAGGCTCTCATGATTGTGCTTGTTTGTATAATTTAAACAAATCAAATAGAAAAGAACAGAGTTTAAGTGCAGCGGAAATGAATAACAAACTTTGTAAACACAATCAAAGAGAAAATAGTTTTGATAAACATTTGCTTCTCATTAAGTTGAAAGATTACAAATCAAAGCAAAAGATTATAATGCAAGCTTACAAACTAAACTCCCCCTCAGCCTGATGCTCCAATGGTTGGTTGTACAAGATGAAAGGATTGAATTGAGGAGAAGAACTCACTCAACACGATCAAATGTAACAGTACAGGGTACTGTTCCATTTATAGACAAACCAAACCACTGAGGCATCTCAGCTGACGTCACCATGAAAGTGACGTCTAACAAACTAACAACCTATAACCACTGTTCCTATACAGACACTGCTAATCTTAACGACTGACTATATATATAAAACAGATGTCACACTAAACTACTGCTTTCTCCTTTCATCAGTGCTTTCCTCAAGGTTGATCAGTCCTTGGGTGGGCAGTGCTTGAGTCTTCAACAGCGCTTAGAGAACAACAGTTGATAGGGCAACAGTGTTTAAACTTCATCAGTCTTTAAGGTCTTCATCAGTTGTTAAGGGCAGTGGCTGTTGTATACGATCAGTGGATAGAGGACATTTGATGTTTCAAATCACTTTCAAGGGGAAAGTCTAGTGTAAACAGCTGCTTATTGTGAATCCACTATCATGATCCGGTTTTGGCTTTCGTTATCTGTTCCTCTGGTAGGGTTCAATCCCAACAATCTCCCCCTGGAACAGATAATGCCAAAACCCTTCATTATTCTGGATCTTTATTCCTCATAAGAAGTTCCTTAGCTTGTCTTTTAAATTCTGCTTCAAAGTCTCTAGAACTTAGGTCATCCTCATCCCTGCATAGTGAAAGTTCAAGGAGATCCTGCAAATCTTCAACACCAAGACCTAGTGCTTCTTTCCTTGATATATACTTCACTTTGCCATTGGATCTGACCAAGGTCAATACGTGGGTCTTTTGATCAGACATCCACTTTAGTACTTTTAAACCCAATGGGTTTCTTGGGAGAGATTTATTTTCTGATGAGCTTGGAGATTTTGGCCTTGAGAAAAATTGTAGAGCAGTATCCTGAACTTCAGACATTCGTTTAAAGGCCTCTTCTATGACTTCATTTGCTGCAGCTACGTCTTCTGCAGCTTCTTGTTCAATCAGCTCTTGCCTTTCAATGTCTGTCATGTCTGTTGAAGTATTTGGTGATGCAGGTTTGGTTAATACCTTTTTGAAAAGGTTTTGAAGGCTCACTGAACTATCTTCTTTTAGACCCATTTTCTTGATCGATTCTGTGAAGTACTCAGCTTCCTTTTCTTTTTTTTCTTCACTGGTCAGCAGTTTTCCTTTTTCTTGGTTTTCCACAAGGATAGGGTTATCTGCTGATGTGAGCAGTGTTTTAAGAACATCCAGCTGTTGTTCCATCTTGTTGTAGTCTAGCTTTTTAGAAGTGTATGGGACTGTTGTCCTTCTTTTCTTCAGCCTTTCATAAGCTTCGTCGGTATACTGCTTTGTCCATTTTGCTATGGCTTCAGCAGTATCCACCTTAGCATCCACCAGCTCCTGTTTTTTCTTTTTGTACTCGGATGTAAGATCAGCAATGAGCTTTTTATATTTGTTCCAATTTGGAGCTGTCTTCTTCTTTCTTGGATCATTTTTAATCCTTTCAATTTTGTTTGCTTCATGCTTTAAGGCAACCATTGGCCGTTCTTCTAATTGGTGTTCTTCAACTTGATAGAATTTTTCTTTCATGATGTATGCAAGATAACTTTTTCTCATTTCGTTTCGTTGATCTTCTTTTTCTTTGCTCGGATCTTGTGCATAGTTTTCCATCAGCTTGACTTTTGTGAGCAAAAATTCCAATTTTTCATAAACGGCTTCATCACCTTGATCTTTGCATTCGAGTTTAGCTCTAATCTTTGCTTGCCTTGCTTTCATCTCGAGATATTCATCCATGTCTTCTGGGACTGTGAAACCTATGAGAGAAGGAAATCTTCTCTTTGAAGGATCATCCTCGGTGTAAAATTGTTTCATCTCATTTTTCACAGCTTCTAGTTCCAGTGGATTTTTAGCAGCAACAGGATCATATTTTTCATCAGTTGCCTGAGTTGTTTCTCTTTTTCTTTTGTGAAACTTTATGGGTGGAGGTACTTTTGGTTGTGATGTAGGAATGATGAGAGCAGTGGTGGATGGTTGACAAACAGTTGTTGAAACAACTGGTACTTCAACCTCTGTTGTCATTACAACTACTGATGTGTCAGTAGATGTCTTCTGCTTTTGAGCAGGGGTTGAAGTTTGTGAAGTTGTTTTTGGTGGTGGTGATGGAGAATCATCAGGTATGAAGATCCTTCTCCTTTTTATTGTAGGAGAGGCTGATGATGTCTTGAGTGGATCAGTGGTGGTGGTTTGAGAAGTGGAAAGTGTCTGATAAACAGTTGTTGAAACAACTGGTGTATCAACCACTGTTGTCATTACAACAGATGTTGTAACATCTGTTGTCTTCTACTTTATAGCAGGAGGTAATGATGATGATGGTAGGGCAGTGGTTGTGGTAATGTGTGATGAAGTGGTGTGTGTTGTAGAGATGGCAGCTGTTTGGCTAGCAGTTTTTGAAACCACTGGCATTTCAACTGTTTGGATGGAGGTTTGAGATTTGGAGCCTTTGAGAGATTTAGATGTCTGTTTTTCTTGTTCTGATTCAACATACAGGCCATCTTCAATTCCCTTCTTCTTCAACTGTTTGATATTCTCCCCCTTTTTGGCATTATCTGGAAGGGGGTTATCCATGAAGAGTATAGTGGAAGGAACTTTTCCAGTGTTGCCTTGGATATGAGCCTTGATAGCTTTGATGTCTGCTTGAGTATCTTTAAATCTTGACTCCACCATGTTTGTCAGCATTTTTACATGTATTTCATGTTGCTAGTCAGCCATTAGTTTTTGCTTTTCAAGCAGGGGTTGGAATAAGTTCCACAACTCATTTGCAGCAGGTGCAGGTTGTGCAGATGCTTGAGCTGGAGCAGCAGTGGATTGTGCTTTTTGAGCTTTTAGCAACTGTTGCACCATATCCTTTATTTCAGCAACTGATGTTTCAAGTTTCTCAACTCTGCCCGTCAATTCCTGATATTTTGAATCATCATCCAATTTAATGGAATCATCTGTTTCCCCACCAGCAGTGGTTGTATCAATGTGTGACTTAGGAACTGAGTCCCAAAAATCACCCATTGATGCCCCTTGTTCTTGGTACTGGGGACTTCTTTCTTCAGCACTTGATAACCTTGTTATTTTACCAGTGGTCAAAACGAACTCACTAGTGGTTACCAGAGGCGCTATGGAAGAAATTGCCTTCAAGGGAGTCTTACTAACGAAACAACTGTCCAACTGAAGATCTGTTGATCCATCACTTGTAGTTGCTACTCCACTTGAACTACCACCAAGAGTTACTTGTAACTCAAGGGGTGTAACCTCCTCAGTTGTTGCTGGGATAGCAGGGGTAGTAGCATCAGACCCAGTCACTTGTGGGAGTATACTCTCAGTGATAGGTGATAGAGAGGAACTGGTTTGTGTCTGAGCTATAGCAACTGCATGCAACAAGGGTATTATTGATTATGGTAATATGATTGGTGAGGGTATGGGAGTTAAAAGAGACATGTCCTTGTGATCAGGACTGAGGGAGATGGATCCGATTGGGTCCAGAGCTTCATATTGTGGGGTCCCTGTGCTTACAACCTGATCCTTTTGTGAGGATGCAGGAGGAGTTTGAGGCAATGGTGGAGATCTTTCTACCAACTGCTGTGAGGAAGTAGCAGCAGTGGTTTGTGGTGACATTTGTTTTGTCACTGGCAGTTGCTCTGGGATCTCATCTTCCAGAGTTGCCTTTGTTTTGGGTTTGGTGGGTTTTCTGGATGTTTTCTTTTTTGGTCTTTTTGGTAATGGCAGGTGTGGGTTTCAAAGCAGTGGTAGTGCTGCTATGATCACCTGGAGCAGTGGGCTCAGCAGCAGATGTCTGAGGAGCAGTGGTAACTGCTAAATTCTGCTCAGACACCTCTGCTTTTGTTTTTATTGGTGCCATCATTCTAGAAAATGTTTCAGTTGTTAACCCTTTTATTTGAAAAAAGACACCCTGTTTGAGCAAATTTTCATTTTCTTTTCCAAATTTTTGTTTAAAATAGTAGCTTAGAAACCTTGGAAAAAGTAAAAATGATTTGCTATCAACATTTTTTACCAAGTCATTAAAGATCTCCTGGGAATAGTTGTAATTTTCATTCTTTAAAATAACATAACCCAGACATTGAATCTTCAATGGTATTTCGTTAAACGCTGTTGTTTTATTTGAAACACACATCAAAAGTGTGTGAAATAAAAACCTTGGTGCAGAAGGGAAGTAACCTTTTTGTAAGGTATCTACCTTTGATTGTTCTGCATATCCCCTTTTCAGAAAATCAGCTTTCAACTCGTTTTTGGGAAAAGATGTTTTACCTTTCTGATCATCGAGTTTGAAGACTTCCGAGATAGATTGAGGAGTAATTTGAATCGCTTTACCCTATATCAAGGAGTTGATGGCTACTACTTTATCGTCTTGTTTTTCAAGTGTAGTATTTTTTCCAAAACTCTCTATGGGTTTGCAAGTAAATGGGAGCATCTGCGGTTAACAAAGTTTTGTACTTTGATTCAGATAAGGTGTTGATGATGGAATCGAAAGTGTGGTTATTTGTGGGTTTTGTGAGTAGACCCAAATAGTTATGCGGGGATTTGTATGATATTTCAACGGGTTCAGCGGCCGTTTGAGCGACCTCTTTGGAAGATGATGGTGATTTTGGTTTTGATTTTGATTTTGATTTTGATTTCGTCATTTTTGAAAAGGAAGAAGAAGAACAGAGAATGATTTGAGATGGAGGGTTGAAAACTGCTTTGAGAAGAGAATTTTAGAATTCAATTCGACAGAGTAAAACCCTGTTTGGGGGTTTTGATCAGAGTTTTATTAAGGGGAAAAATGAGTGCTGATGTGGCAGCGGTTACTAAGATCTGAGGGCTAAAAACTGACCACGTGCCAACCTCTGATGAAGTGGATGAAGAGTGGAGGACAGTTGTTTTGAAAACCACTGATGTACCAAGTCTCAGTAGTTACAACGGTAATAATGTGATAACAGTGGATGATTTTTACTATCAGTAGATAGCATATCAGTGGATAAGACACTAATTTTGAACATCAGTGCTTGCCAAGAAATTGAAGGATCAGTGGCTGACTTTCAGCAGTGGACAGTATTTAGGAAACAAATGTTTGAGCAAAACAGTGGTTAAGGGTAAGGTAATGGTAATGATTTGAAAGACTAGTATGTCAGCAACTGTTTTGAGAATTTTCATTCAAGGTTTTCCCACATGTCATTTACACATTTTGAAGCGTTTACAACTCCTTAACAGTGATTTAGTACCCCAGATGATGTAAACTTTTTACTAAGGCTACTCATTCTTGCTATAATATTTAAATTAAAACAAGAGTACCCCAGTATTTCAAAGTCTTTTTGCAATCAATCTTTGATTAGTTTTAAGACAAACTTGAGTTAGACATGACCTTGATACTTGTACCAATTTCCTTTCGATCTGTTTTGAGGATAATATAACCAAAAAAAATAAAGGTTATACATCCTGACAGGAGATTGAAACTTTTACTATCAAAAACCAGTAGAAGTTCAAAATATATTATTCTTAAAAAAATGAAGAATGATATATCCTGCCTTATTCGAGAGAATCCTTTTACAGAAAAATAAGTAAAGGATTTTCTAAAAACAACATCAAAAAGAATCTGGTATAATTTTCACTGAAACTCCTAATCATATCAATCTCAAGCTTATGAAAATGGTCAGTGATTTGACAACAGTGGTATAAATTTTAAATACATTTTGACCACTGTTTGGTACCATTCTCTTGTTGATTGATTGACAACAGACAAATGAGGACACAAGATCACATGAGTTTCCGAAAACCCTGGTGTAGATTTTGTTACTATGTGATGATTCTGAAAATTTGTCTAGTCCTTTTGAAAGTTTATTTTCTGCGAATACTAATGTTACCTGAACCTTTTCCTGAACCAATGAATGCACACGGTTGCTTAATGACCATTGTTACCCCAACTTTTGACTCTTAAGCGTTTTATATTTATACTCTTTTCTTTTGACTTCAAAAGTTTTGAGATAAACACACTTTTTGAGTTTTTATGATTATCTTCTTCCCTTTTTACCCTTCCCATTCATAAGTACTGAAATACTCACTGGGAGGTATTTATTGAAGGAATACTTATTCCAAAATCATTTTGCAGTAATGTTTTGAGAGATTTGGTCATTTATACACATGCTCATGCCAAATTTCACATCACTTATGATCTGGACATTTTTTATCCCTGATTTTCTTAATGTAATTTTAACTAGGTTGGTTTGTTCCTTTTGAGGATCTCAACCTGTTTTTCAACACATAAGATCAAGTCACTAAAGTTTTAATTTCCCTCTTTTTTGTTAGCAAAAACACCAATGTTTTTATGAACACAGGTTTTTGTTAATCCGAGATTCATACTTTAGCATTTAATATAATGAACACATCACAAATTTCATAACAACAGTTGAAATCAATTTTTAAAAGAAAAAACGATACCATAGTTTAACAGATATGTTTTCAGATCTGAAAACTATGAGTGACTTGTGTATGACATCACTTGTTGTATGAAATTTGTGTGTCTTATGACATCTTAGTTGTTTTACAGAGTTTTTGAATAGTATTTTTGAACTAATTACTCATTACTCTGTTTTTCAACTGAATACAACCAACCTTAGTATCAATGAATCTTTGAGCTGAACTGTTATGTCAAATTGATTGTTAGATCGAATTTGACTGTCCGAGCTCTGATACCAATTGTTAGGATCGGAGGCTCTCATGATTGTGCTTGTTTGTATAATTTGAACAAATCAAATAGAAAAGAACAGAGTTTAAGTGCAGCGGAAATGAATAACAAACTTTGTAAACACAATCAAAGAGAAAATAGTTTTGATAAACATTTGCTTCTCATTAAGTTGAAAGATTACAAATCAAAGCAAAAGATTATAATGCAAGCTTACAAACTAAACTCCCCCTCAGCCTGATGCTCCAATGGTTGGTTGTACAAGATGAAAGGATTGAATTGAGGAGAAGAACTCACTCAAAACGATCAAATGTAACAGTACAGGGTACTGTTCCATTTATAGACAAACCAAACCACTGAGGCATCTCAGCTGACGTCACCATGAAAGTGACGTCTAACAAACTAACAACCTATAGCCATTGTTCCTATACAGACACTGCTAATCTTAACCACTGACTATATATATAAAACAGATGTCACACTAAACTACTGCTTTCTCCTTTCATCAGTGCTTTCCTCAAGGTTGATCAGTCCTTGGGTGGGCAGTGCTTGAGTCTTCAACAGCGCTTAGAGAACAACAGTTGATAGGGCAACAGTGTTTAAACTTCATCAGTCTTTAAGGTCTTCATCAGTTGTTAAGGGCAGTGGCTGTTGTATACGATCAGTGGATAGAGGACATTTGATGTTTCAAATCACTTTTAAAGGGAAAATCTAGTGTAAACAGCTGCTTATTGTGAATCCACTGTCATGATCCGGTTTTGGCTTTCATTATCTGTTCCTCTGGTAGGGTTCAATCCCAACACTATCAGATTAAAGCTTTCAAGATCATCATACAATACTTCATGCCAAAACATACGAATCAGTTGAACATCTAAACACACCACAGCCGATTAATTTATGTTCGGTTCCACTATAATTTACATGTGAACCGATTAACATACTACCACATCTTGTATTCACATACAACCTTAATCATTATTGCTAATCGTTTGCATCGATATCATAAACATATATCATCAATGATTCTACTAACAAGAACCCTAAGTCATCATACAAGATCATAACAACCACAATATCGATTAACAAACAATCATAGGGACCGTAACATCATGTATTATGCAAACCATAGTAAACCACTAACCGGATTTGAAGTTTGGAATGAAGAAGACTTCGAATGATGAGGAGGGGCTGCCGTTGGACTCGAAGAAGAGAGGGGAGATAGTAGGGTTTGTGTGTTCTTGTGTTTTGCAAATAATGAGAAACAAAACCCCATAATAGGTGCTTGTATGCGTATAAAAGGAGTGAGCCGAACCCGTACATGGGCTGCCCTTTGTTTCGAGTTCAAAGGGTGTGGGCCGAGAGTGGTGTTGTGCGATTACATTATATATACACGCATTATACACAATCACATAATACAAATATAACATTTCATTAAAATTATGTATCACATAATCACATATCCTTCAAACAAGTTACATCAAACACAAAGATAGGTTCTGAAATACGAGTTGTCACATCATCCCCAAGTTGAAAGAAATTTCGTCCCGCAATTTAGCATGTAGTTACTGAAGAAGCTAGTTAGGTTGCATGGTTTTCCTGGGGTGTCACAAATATTCCTAGTCACCTACTTCATGTTAATTACCAAACAGACATGATAATTCAATATTTAAAGTTTGGGGATGTTACAGCCCGACTTAAATTAAGTCCCGGTAGCACGGGTCTTTTATAACTTTATCTTATAAAAAACATATATTCACCTTTTATTTAACATTAGGTTTATTTATTTAAATCCTAATGCTTATTGGGTTAACTTTTGTCACTAATGGTATTTTACCCGCTCATCTCCATTTAATTTGGTTTAATTACCAAATATGTTTTTGGAAAGTTACATTACTAAAAATGGTGTTTTATATAATTCGTGTGTTTCCAAAAACGTATAAGTATTTTAGTATAAAAGATGTTTATGCGAAAATCAAGTTTTAACAAAAACATCCAAGTCCTGATGTCTTTACAAAAAAATATATATATTTTTATTTGCAAGTATCTTTAAATAGAAACTATATATTTTTGTATCGTAATGTATTTATTGAAAGAATATAATTTTTGGAAAAACGGTTAGTTAATCTTTTAGTGAGTTTATGTGCAAAATGACGTTTTGTGGATGATTGTTGTTTGATACATGTATATTATCACGTTGATGATGCAAAGTGATTATTTGGCTGAGTGTTGTCTCTAATGGGAATATGTGTGTGTGGGTGTGTATTGGCATCCCAGCGGGTGATGAACTTGGATGTGATATACATGTTATGTATATATTGTGTTACGCGTTCGGTATGGAATCGTAGGGGTTGGACCAAATACAAAACAATCTTAACCTACAAAGTGTAGGAAACCGGGTCAAACGAACTCCGATTAACCTCATTCCAGCGGCGTTAGAACCGGCTCGTCGAATCCTATTCAAATATATATAGGGTTTAGCTTTTAGGGTTTAGAGTTTAACTTTTAGGATTTAGCTTTAGATTTTAGCTTAAGGGTTTAGCTTTAGGGTTTACTTTTAGGGTTTGGCATTTGTATTTAGGGTTTAGCTTTAGAGTTTAGCATTTAGTGTTTAGCCTTAGGGTTTAGCCTTAGGGTTTAGCATTTAGGGTTTAGCTTTTAGGGTTTATAATTTAGATTTTAGGGTTTAGCGTAGAGTTTAGCATAGGATTTAGCCTTAGGGTTTAGCTTTAGGGTTTTTTTAGGGTTTAGGGTTTAGGTTTAAGGGGTTGGGGTTTCTGGTTAGGTTTCGATGAGTCGGTTCCAACGCCGCTGGAATGAGCTCAATCGGAGTTCGTTTGACCTGATTTCCTACACTTCCAAGGTTAAGAACTATTTGTACCGGATCTTTACCCTGGAATCGTATACATATGGGAATATGTGTTGAACGTGTTTACATGGTAAAGCTATATGTTATATATATATATATATATATATATATATATGTAATTTTGATTGTTATGTGCTCGTTTTATGTAAACGTATGTATGTATATATGTATATACAATTGATGATCAAAGTGCTAGTGCCGATGAATGGATTTCGATATATATATATAGGGGACCGCTAATATGAGAACCACCTCCAGTTGTAAGAACCGTGAGAACTTTTTGATCCGGGGCGAGTTGGACCAAATTTTTTTTACATAAACGTAGATGCTTGTATTATAAACACATTTGTAAAAAAAATTCAAAAAAAAATGTCGTGTGTGTAGTTTTGAACACCACAAGTTTGTGTTTACGGGTACCGTAAATTTTAAATAAAATTTACGGGTCCCGTAAACGCAAACTTTGGGTGCTCAAAACTACACACCCGACATTTTTTTTTAATTTTTTTTTACAAATGTGTTTATAATACATGCATCTACGTTTTTGAAAAAAAAATTGGTCCACATCGCCCCGTACGGTGTAGTTCTCACGGTTCTTACAACTGGAGGTGGTTCTCATTTTAGCGGTTCCATATATATATATATATATATATATATATATATATATATATATATATATATATATGAAAGATAATATTGTCGACTATTTATCTTACTTCGGAAATGTATATTTATTTTTCAAAATTAATATATATGGTCGTGTTCGACTTACGTGGTTTGTGGAACGCCGTTCCACGGGATACATATATATTTTTGAAAATATATATATATATATATATATATTGTGCGGTGTTGTTGATGTGTTAACACGGGATCATACTCGGGGTTCTGGGACTAGGTCCCGGTAATTTGTGGTAATGTGTATTATTATATATATGTGTGTGTAATCATTCAGATAATCACCCTCCAAAGCGTCGTAACTTTAACACTTTTTTTATAAAAAGGTTAACATCTCATTGTCTAAACAAGTTTGGTGAACGACTTGTTGGGTTGGCACATGGTTAGACCTTAGTGTCTTATTAGTTGCCAGGTTATTTGTTCCGACTCATTGGTATTTACTAGCTTGCACGGAGCGCTTAGGTGAGTTTTCACATCCCCTTTTGTTTTTAAATGGTTATTTAAATTTGGGGAAAGTCATGTTTGGTTACAGGGTATGGTAGTTGGGGATGAAATCCATCAGATCTACTATGTAGCATAAGTTTATTGGTTTGAGATCGGGAATCCCTCGTGGTGGTATTTCAGTTTACCATCAGTCATGGTATGACCGCGGAACAGTCGAATAGATCTATTGTATTTAACAAGCCCCGCTCCTGGTCAGTCGTGACCCCGTAGGAGTGCAATTTTGTCCTACTTGTTATGCATCGCCTTGATTGGTGGAGTGACAAGGAAACATTGTTATGGTTTGGTTACAGGCTTATGTCGGCACATACGTCATTGTTCTTGCAAGGGAATGATTTGATCATCGGGCTTTCATTAGACTATGCATACTAATTATTATCAAATGATTTCTGTTTCATTTTTGTCATTACAGCCTGTGAACTCACCAACATTATGTTGATGTTTTAAGCATGTTTTTCAGGTAAGTGAATAAGTGAATGGTGGTTCACAGCTTTGGGGAGTTCTTGCATGCATCATAGACGATACCGTTTTGTAGGTTTTGTCTAGTATTTCTCATCGTATGTGAGATATATTTGCCAAAGCCTTGGTTTTAGAAATAATGTATTTCGTTGGTTATTTTCGGACTTGTTATTTATTATGGGTTACGTGAACCTAAACATGTTACTTTGGTTTGTAACTCTTAAAAGACTAGACATCGTAACGATGTTTTATAATACAGAAGTTTGCTAATCGGGTTATTATCGAAGATTCATACAGGAGATCAGAAGAATCCTTCGGAGATCAGAAGCTTTTTGGAGCTTGCGGGTTATTATCGAAGATTCATACAGGATTTCTCCAAAATTGCTATGCCATTAACCAAATTAACCCGTAAGGATGAAAAGTTTAACTGGGGTGATGATCAAAAAAGGGCGTTCCAAACTCTTAAGGAAAAACTGACCCATGCACCGGTATTGTCATTACCGGATGGAATAGACGACATGGTAGTTTACTCAGATGCATCACATTCGGGGCTTGGCTGCGTTTTGATGCAACGGGGCAAGGTTATAGCTTATGCCTCGAGGCAGCTAAAGATTCATGAGAAGAGATATCCTACCCATGACCTCGAGTTGGCGGCGGTGGTATTCGCCTTGAAAATATGGAGGCATTATTTGTATGGGGTGAAATGCATTATCTTTACCGACCATAAAAGTTTGAAGTATTTCTTCGATCAGAAGGAATTAAATATGAGGCAGAGGCGGTGGTTAGAAACCGTCAAAGACTTTGATTGTGAAATACATTACCACCCCGGGAAGGCTAATGTAGTGGCAGACGCGTTGAGCCGAAAGACAGATTATACGCCTATTCGAGTACGATCGATGCAACTAATTGTGACATCGGGTTTGCTTGAGCAAATCCGGAAGTCTCAAATTGAAGCAATAAAGGAAGAAAAGGGAAAGAATAGTTGGGCAGTTAAAAGACCTGGCGAATAATAACCAAGGATTGAAAACTCGATTTGGGAGAATTTGGGTTCCAAACTCATGTGGGGCCAAGGCACTTCTACTTGACGAGGCCCAAAAATCTCGTTATTCGATATATCCGGGGGCAACCAAGATGCATAAAGATTTAAAACAAAATTATTGGTGGCCAGGAATGAAAAGAGACATCGTGAAATATGTGGAGAAGTGTTTGACCTGCTTGCAAGTCAAAGCGGAGCACCAAAAGCCATATGGTAAGTTGCAACCATTGGACATCCCAGTTTGGAAATGGGAACAAATCACTATGGATTTGTTGACCAAACTACCCAAAACCAACCGCGGGTTTGATGCCATATGGGTAGTCGTGGATAGATTGACGAAAAGTGCTCACTTCATTCCGATTCATGAGACTTATACATCCGAGAAGATGTCGGAGGTGTACACCAATGAAATCATAGCACGTCATGGGGTACCGATATCCATTGTGTCAGACAGAGATAGTAGGTTCACTTCGAATTTTTGGCGTGACTTCCAAGAACAAATGGGGACTAAACTGTTCATTAGCACCGCTTACCATCCACAAACGGATGGGCAGAGTGAAAGAACAATACAAACGTTGAAGGATATGCTGCGGGCTTGCATTATTGACTTCGGGGGTAGTTGGGATGTCTACCTACCCTTGGTCGAATTTTCATATAACAATAGCTATCAATCGAGCATTAAAATGGCCCCGTATGAGATGTTATATGGTAGAAAGTGTCGAACCCCGGTATGTTGGGGAGAAGTGGGTCCACGAGGACTAGCACCTACTGATATAATCCGAACTACGAATGAGAATATCGACATGGTCCAAACTCACCTAAAAGCAGCTCAGGACCGACAAAAGTCGTACGCGGATAAACGAAATAGGGCAATTGTGTTTCAAGTGGGCGATAAGGTAATGCTGAAAGTATCGCCGTGGAAAGGAATAATACGGTTCAGAAAAAGAGGGAAATTAAGCCCAAGATTTATTGGGCCATTCAAAATCACAGAACGGGTTGGTAAAGTAGCATATCGTCTCGAACTACCCGAGGAGTTGAGTGGGATTCATAGCACATTCCACGTGTCACATCTCCGAAAATGTTTAGCAGACGAAACCGCTCGTATCCACTATGATGATATCGAGGTAAATAACAGTCTCAACTATGCAGTAAAACCAATTGCGATTTTAGATCGTAAAGAGAAGAGTTTGAGGAACAAAGTGATTAACCAAGTGAAGGTTAAATGGGAACACATAAGGGGTGCGGATACCACATGGGAATCCGAAGAAGAGATGCAACGGCTCTACCCAATACTTTTTGGTACGTAAATTCGGTTTCGGGGACGAAACCCTTTTAAGGGGGGTGGAATTGTAACATCCCAAAAATATAAAACTTTATATTAGAGTTATAAAGTCTAAATAAACAAGAAATTATTTAACTAGGAAATTATAACCTGGTTAACTAGAAGCCTAGAAATTACTCGAAATAGGGTTAGAATGAACAAACTATAGGTTAAACAAAAGTGGAGGGGCTCATGTTGTCAAAATTGAAACTTGTATTATCAATATTGAATTAAAAACAAAATCAAACACCCATTTGGGATGTCTGGTCGATCAAGAACCACAGGGGGCGACACCCTCACTCCCAAAACCCTAACTTCTTCTAAACCATCAAATTGAAGGTCAAAATCAAGTTGAAATCCAAATCTGAACATAGAATCATGATCACCTCGACAAAGGGATCATAAGGTATGTCGAATTAGGTCATTTTGATTCGATTTAATGTTCATGCATGTAATTGAAATCGAATATAGAGCTTGATTATGTGTTGTAAACATGAAATTTGAAGTGATATAAGGTTTAGGGTCAAACCCTAGATGATTTCTTGATAGATTCTTGCATGATAATTGTAAGGATCAAAATCACCATAGTGGGTGACTAATATGTTAGTGGAACTTGATAAACACTTGGATTAAAACTCTTGTTCTAGTGTAAACTGAAATTTATGAGGAAATCTCTAAATTGTTGATGTTAAAATATGGACATGTAGTCTAATTGAAGCTAATTATGGTGATAAATTCTAGTCATGAACTTGGTTTAGATCATGTAGAAATCTGACCCGCTAGGTGTTTGATAAAACGCCTAAATGGGGGTTAAAACGTTAAAGGTTGGGTAAAACGCAGATTTGAATATGTTAAGAAATAATGCGTTAAAGCTTATGAAAGAGTTCTAATCTTGTTATGAATTGAACTCTTTAGGAAAGGAATCCGGAACGTCAAGTGGACACGCCGGAGGTGATACACGCGGAAAAAGGTGTGCTTTAAAGGTACGTGACTTTAGTCTCGTTACATTATGTAAAAATGTTTGATTTTAGTGTAATAGTGATGTCGTAGTGTAATGGATGCGTTTGATGTGTCGTTAAAGTGGTGAAGTTCACTAGACCATCAAACGAGTCAAAATAAAGATTTGGAATTGGGTTTGGCTTATCAACAAAGTGATGGTCTTCACTAGATAGCCAAACGGGTTGAAATGATGCTTGTAAAGGAATCACGTGAGTAGAGACTTGAAAGTTTCATATCTCGTTAGGTGATGGATTGTACCACACCAATAAATTGATTATGTTAATTTAAGTCTACGAACCCGTGATATCGGGTCAAACACTAGAGGTCAATAAAATGTGTCGTTTGAAACGGAATGTTGAATTCCGAGGAAACGAGCTTTTAGTTCCAAGGAAACATGAAGCCACGAATAACGTAAACACACCAAGATGTACAAGCCCGGGAACTTGGGTAATGACATCTAAAAGGCTCTAGAATAAGAAATTT
>JARYGA010011418.1:0-100380 GCA_030545235.1 Helianthus tuberosus | reverse complement strand
TGATAGCTGGTACGTTCCTAGTTCACGACGTTTATGCAAAAGTATTATTTGACTGTAGTGCAAACCAAAGTTTTATAAATACTTCATTCTGCCAAGCTCTTAACTTACCCTTAACTAACCTTAGGCAGATATTTACAGTCGAAACGGCAGATGGTAATTCTGTTAACATAGATACGGTTTTGCGAGAAGGAAAGATAGAACTCTTAGGCCATAAATTTTCTGCAAACCTGTTACCTATGAATTTAGCCAGATTCGATATTGTGTTAGGAATGGATTGGCTAGTAGCCAACCATGCTCGAATTCTCTATGATAAAAATTCCATAGAAATTCATACACCCATAGGAGAATTAGTGGTGATTACATGAGATAAGCCACGTAAGCCACTAAAATTTGTTTCATTAATGAAAGTGGCCAGTTATTCAAGAAAAAAAGGAATAATGTATATGATTTCAGTAATCATTAACACGAAAAGTAAGGAACTTAAAGAAATTCCAATAGTATCAGAATACCCGGAAGTATTCCTAGAAGAACTACCTGGATTACCACCCGATAGGGAAGTAGAATTTAGAATTCATCTAATTCCTGGAACTACACCGATAGCCAAGGCACCTTATCAGTTAGCACCCACCGAAATGCTAGAATTGAAAAAGCAATTAGATGATTACTAAGCAAAGGATTTATACAACCCAGTTCATCCCCGTGGGGAGCGCCAGTGTTGTTTGTAAAGAAAAAAGATGGTTCGATGCGAATGTGTATCGATTACAGGGAATTGAATAAGGTTACAATTAAGAATCGATACCCATTACCTAGGATCGATGATCTTTTCGATCAACTTCAGGGAGCTAGATATTTTTCTAAGATAGATTTACGCTCCGGATACCATCAATTGAAAGTACAAGAAGAAGACATACCTAAAACTGCTTTCAGAACTAGGTATGGTCATTAGGAGTTTACAGTCATGCCCTTCGGACTAACAAATGCTCCAGCAGCATTTATGGACATGATGAATAGGATCTGTAAACCGTACTTGGATAAATTTGTAATTGCCTTCATCGACGATATACTCATTTATTCGAAAAGTCAGGACGAGCACTGTGAGCACCTGTATGCACTCTTAACTTTGTTAAGAAAAGAGAAGCTTTACGCCAAATTCTCGAAGTGTGAATTTTGGCTACAGGAGGTACAATTTTTAGGACACATGGTGAATCACGAAGGTATTCACGTAGATCCCTCCAAAATAGAAGCGATCACCAAATGGAAGGTCCCGCAGTCAGCAATGGAAGTTAGAAGTTTTCTAGGGTTAGCCGGGTACTATAGGCGCTTCATTAAGGATTTTTCCAGGATAGTTGTGCCATTAACTAAGCTAACCTGTAAAGCAGTTAAGTTTGAATGGGGACATAGACAAGAGGAAGCTTTTAAGGTTTTAAAGCAAAGATTAACGAATGCCCCAATTCTTGCCTTACCTGAAGGGACAGAAGATTTTGAAGTTTATTGTGATGCTTCTAAGCTAGGATTCAGATGTGTGCTAATGCAACGCAAGAAGGTAATTGCGTATGCCTCAAGGCAATTGAAAAAGCACAAGGAAAATTATACGACACATGACTTAGAGTTAGGAGCCATAATTTTTGCCCTTAAGATTTGGAGACATTATCTGTACGGAAGTAAGTTTACTGTCTATACAGATCATAAAAGCTTAAGATACATATTTGGGCAGAAAGAATTAAACATGAGGCAAAGAAGATGGATGGAGATTCTAAGTGACTACGACTGTGATATTCAATATCACGAGGGAAAAGCAAACGTAGTTGCAGATGCCTTAAGTCGTAAGTATCATGAAAAGAAAAAGCGAGTTCGTGCTCTTAGATTAAATCTACAGTTAGATTTAATGGAACAGCTGAAAAATATTCAGGAAACAACAATCAAGGATGATGCTGAAGGAATGAAGGGGCGAGTGCAAGAATTAGAACAAGGAAGTGATGGAATTTGGAGATTCCACAAGAAAAGGATTTGGGTACCTAAGTAAGGAGAGTTAAGAAATAAGATTTTAGAGGAAGCCCATAAATCTGGGTATACCATGCATCCTGGTAACAATAAGATGTACCAAGATTTAAGAAATAACTTCTGGTGGATAGGAATGAAAAAGGACATAGCTAGATATGTTTCTAAGTGTCTTACTTGTTCACAAGTTAAAGCAGAACACCAGAAACCCTCAGGTCTACTACAACAATTAGAAATGCCTGTATGGAAATGGGAACTCATAACCATGGACTTTGTTACTAAGTTGCCCAAAACCAGAAAAGGTAATGACGCGATTTGGGTAATTGTGGATCGATTAACCAAATCAGCTCATTTTCTACCCATGAAAGAAACCTTTAGCATGGAAAGGTTAGCAAAGTTGTATGTAGACGAGGTAGTATCCTTACATGGAGTCCCACTCTCCATTGTATCGGATAGAGATAGTCGTTTCACTTCCCACTTCTGGACAAGTTTCCAGGAAGCAATGGGAACCCGACTAAATTTAAGCACTGCATATCATCCTCAAACAGACGGACAAAGTGAAAGGACGATCCAAACCCTGGAGGACATGCTTAGGGCATGTGTAATAGATTTTGGTGGAAACTGGGATGACCACCTACCCTTAATCGAATTCTCCTATAATAATAGTTATCATACAAGCATTGAAGCTACCCCATTCGAAGCACTGTATGGACGAAAATGCAGAACTCCAGTTTGCTGGGCAGAAATAGGAGAAAGTCAATTATCAGGTCCTGAAATCGTACAAGAGAGCACCGACAAGATCACTCAAATCAAGGAAAGACTGAAAACGGCTCGAGATCGCTAGAAGAGTATGCCGATAATCGACGCAAGCCACTAGAATTTCAAGTCGGAGATAAGGTACTCTTGAAAGTTTCTCCTTGGAAAGGAGTAGTGCGATTCGGGAAGAAGGGAAAGCTAAGTCCAAGGTACATAGGACCATTCCCAATAATCCAACGCATAGGACCAGTTGCTTATCACTTACAACTACCAGAAGAGTTAGCCAGGGTACACGACGTATTTCATATATCTAACCTCAAGAAATGTTTATCTGACGAATCCCTGGTTGTCCCTCTTCAAGACATAGAGGTAAATGAAAAGTTGAAATTCGTAGAGAAACCGCTTCAAATAGAAGACAGAAAGGTCAAGTTTCTCAAACACAAAAGACTAGTGCTGGTCAAAGTTAAATGGGATTCGAAGAGAGGACCTGAGTACACTTGGGAGCTGGAATCTGAGATGAAGCGAAAGTATCCTCACTTATTTCAGTAAATCTCGAGGACGAGATTTTAAATAAGGTGGGGAGGATGTAAGGACTTGCAAAAATATCCCAAAACGACCTGTAAGTGAAAACCCGGACCCTAGAAACCCTACTGTGCATGAAAAACCAAGAAAACAAGATTTCTGGGTTTCAGGCGGGCCGCGTAAACCATAAGAGGAGTTTACGCGGGCCGCGTCAACTCAAGTTTGACCGGATAAGCCTTCCCGCCATGTGTCGACCACATGGCAAACCTACTCGTGACACCGTAGCCCTAGTCGTAGACTAGGTGGCCCTCACGGGCCGCGTAAGTTTAAGAGAGGGTTTACGCGGGCCGAGTAAAACCCATATTTCAGCTATAAATTGTTCAGTTCATGAGCAGTTCACCTGTGTCAAAAATTTCATTCAAAAACGAAGTATACAGCCTAAATTCGAAGTTTTAAGGTATCAAGGCGCTGCTACGATACAGGGTATTAACTCGATCACTGCTACGATTCAATGTCCGGTCGTTTGAAACCAATCCGATGGATGTTTAAGTGCTGCCCACATTAGGGCTATACTTTGTCATTCGTCGTAAATTCGTTGGATGTTTAAGTGTTGCACTTAGTCATTCGTCGTGAGGGTTTCGATCTCGTGAGTTATCGTAAATGTTGTATTAAGTTACTGACCTAGTTCGTGTGCATTGTTATTTAAATTAGGTTACAAGGCTTATCAGTATGCTAAAACTCTGCCCGTTTAAATCTGCAATGTGAGTCATTCTTTTTTTATTAACTATGTTTTACAATACTCCAAATTATTTACAAAGGTTATAATTACAGGGATTAAGTCGTGGTTATCTTGAATCACTGGCTAGTGGGGTATTGTGCACATTACTAATTTCTCACGGTTAGGTTCATCAACCTAACAGTGATAATCATCACTACTTGGGTGAAAGGACCCAATAGTGGTATGACCATCGTCACCAGGAGGTGACACGGCGCCAGATAAAAATAAGATAGAAGCCATTGTAATCACTCTTATGCTGTAATTTATAATTATGTGTCATTTTATCAAATTGAGTGACTCGCCAGTATTTCCCCGCTGATAAAATATTTTTAAAACATGTTTCAGGTGACCTACTGTGAATCAAGGAAAAGTGCTACGGAGCACTAACAAGCTTGAAGTAGTGGCTCAGTTAAATAAATAAACATGTTTTGTAAAACAGGGAATTTCCTAGTAAAATTCCTCTATTGTAAATTACGGGGTTTATCCCAAGTTATGAAATAAAATAACCGGGCATTTTAAAGTTGAAAAGATCCTGTTAAACTTTCACTGTCAACACAATTAATAAATACCACGGGTTTCTGTCCCGGGTAAAACCGAGACGGGGGCCATGACACCACCTACTGTCGCAACCCCCGATCCCTAATCCCCGGGAACGGGCGGCCGCGAGCCAGTTTCGGTGGTATCGTGTATTGTTTAATTTGGCAGCGGAATTTTTCGTCAGGACCGTAGTTAGGAAATATTTGATCAGAGTAAAATACCACATTTTCATAATATTAAACACATGGGATAAAACCCGAGTTTGCAGTACACACATGCTCATAGGAATAAATCCTATTTTATTTAATAAAAACATCTATTTTATTTTAGGTAACTTTATTGCCACTTTTCCAAGCCTTCAGTGCTGTCCAGCTGGCTTCTATTTAGCTTTCACAATTTGTTACCTGAAACGCATTTTAAAACATTTGTCAGTGGGAAATACTGGTGAGTGAATCCCAGTTTAATCAAGTTTAAATAAAAACCATTGTACAGTATTGAGAGTGATCTCGCAATTATATTTGTTTCCAAGTTATAACAATTAATATCCATGGTACTTTCAGACCCGACTTGTGGAAATGTTACTCCTTGACCAGGTGGTAACAAATTTTGTATACAAAACCCCAACATACTCATGATAATTGTATTCTTACAAATACTCAATAACTTCTTAGTATACATTTAATTGTATGAGGTTTTGTAAAAAAAGTTAACAAAAGGTTTACAAAAAGCGGATCAACTCACATTGCTGTCTTAGATTATCCTTTAGGGTTTCTTGGTGACAATCTATAATTTACACAAATGCACACGTGTTAGTATAATAACCCATTTTAACATTAGTAATACCCTCTCCGAGACGGCATTCCAACGACTACGTCGGGCAGAACCACGACAGCCGTTACGGAACCCTAGATCAATCGGGCAGCGTATCTAATACGTATCCAGGGGTTATAATACTTACAACGGAGCAGAACTTCGCTATTTAGGGGGTATTAGACCCGAGTATAATGCCTACTATCAGAAATTTACGTTTAGAAAGAAAGATTTGAGCGAGTCGACTGAAGATCTGTGGCCTGCTACTTATAGGGCTTCACTTTGGGTTCTACGCGGCCCGCGTAAGAGAAGACAAGGGCCTACGCGGCCCGCGTCAACTCTGGTCAATGTTGTAGCTTGTCCGGGTCACTATGTAGGCTTGACGGGTGTTGGGCCACGTGGCGGCCCAGGGTTTCGCCAGGTTTTAAGTTGTCGCGGCCCGCGTAGGGGTTGAGGTGAGGCTTACGCGGCCCGCCTCAAGCCCAAAAATCTGATCTTTGATTATTTTAATAATATTTAAGGTATTCGGGGCCCGTTTTCACGTATGGGGTGTATTTTGGGACATATTGGGATATTTTAAAATATATTAGGGTGTCGGAAAATATTCAGGAGAGTGTCGGTTTAATTTAGAGTTGTTATACTTCATGTTTCGCATAATTCGCCATATTATTCAAATGTGCGTTTCACTCAAATTTCAACACTTTAGTTCTCATTTAGGCATTTTAACAAACACCTAATGGGCATAATCTTACACATTTACTAACTAGTTCATAACTAGTCATTTTTATCAAGATTAACATCAAAATTCAACCTCTATCATGTATAATCAACAAACTTGCAAATTGTTCAAGTGTCTTGTTTTCTACTATCAATTATGATGATCTTAAACATGTGTATATCATCATCTTCACTACATAATCAAAACCCACTTGTCTAAGTGTGGTAAATCATCAAATTATTCAAGTCATAACAATTTTACTTCAAATTTCTACTTGGGGTTTGTTTCTAAGCAATCACACTTCATTAATTCGGCCATAGCCTCTACGATTCATGCATTGATCGCATTATGCAAAGTTAACTAATTTTCACAACTTCATGAATATTAGAAATTCGACATACCTTACGATCTCCTTGACTTGGTGATCGTTTCTATGTATTCAAATCCGAATTTGGCCTTCGTTTGATCCTCCAATTTGATGATTTTATTGAATTTAGGGTTTGGCTCCATGGGAGCTTGCTCCTGTCGTTCATACGCATACACACACTAAGTGTGTGTGACTTATTTCTAATTTTCTAATATTAGACTCAAGTTTTCCATTTTTACATCTTAAGTCCCTCGAGTTTAACTTTTATTCAACCTTCTGATAACACTTAATAGAAATAAACCAACCCTCATAACTAGGGTTAAATGTTCCTAGTTACGTAATGGGTTCGGGAAGGTTTACGACTAGGTTTGTTTTAAGTCCCGTTAACTCAGTCCTTTTATCCATTTTATTCCCTTAAAAACTTTTATACACTTTTTAATTAATATTAGGATTATTTATTTAAGTCCTAATATTCACCGGGTTAATTTTACCACTAACGGTATTTCACTGGTCCTTCAGTATTAATGTGGTTTGATTACCAAACCCGTTTTCGGGGTGTTACAAATAACGTCGGAAATTTATACCGAAGCGGCTCCTCAACTAACCAAGTATCTAACCAGAACGCCATTTCTCCCCCATCACCCACTATGCCGTTGAAACAGTTTCGAATCGGGGAACCGTCCACCACTGTTTTCGTGAAAACTCTAGCAATGTTACGCCAAATGCCACCTTGAGCCATTTTACAAGGGATACACTCCTAGCATAACTCGCTAGAGTGTGGAAAGTCAATTATTTGCCTTCAAAGGTTATTTCATTCAATTTTAAAGCGCCACCCCCATTTAATAAGCAACGCAACGTTTATATCCGAGAGCTTGCTTAAATAAAGGCCCCCGTCAATTTTGGGCAACGCCGCCCGGTCCCACGCAACCCAATGCATCTTCTTGACTTGGTTCGTTCCACCCCACAAGAACCTTTTAATGAGAGATTCTAAATTGTTGATAACCTTCTTTGGCACTTTGTATAAAGAGAAGTAATATTTTGGGAGACTTTAAAGAACGGATTTAATAATGGTGACTCTCCCACCAATAGAAAGGAGCTAGGACTTCCAAACCGCAAGGCTCCCTTCAAAAATATCATAAACTAGCTTCCAACTCTTGATGCGATTCATGTTGGCTCCAACCATCAACCCAAGGTACCTGAGGGGGAGCATCCGGTTTACAACCCACAACCCCAGCCATGATATCGGTTTTCGTCGGGTCCACCCCAATCCTGTAAAGATTTGATTTAGAAATATTAATTGTGATATTATAGTAAAGAGTGAATTTCAAGAATTGTCCTTTATCTTTATACCAAGTTTCAGGCGATGTCGTTTACCTTTAAAATTGATAAGTTTTGTACTTTATCTTTCTAAATGCTACACTGTTTGTCCTTTTTGCCTAACCCAGTTAGTTTTTTCATTAAATCAGATCACACAAGGGTATTTTAGTCTTTTTACCCATTTATTTAAAAATATTTTAACAAATAAAACAAAATAAATTTTAAAAACTAATAATATATAGAGTTATAATATATAAGAAAAATCATTTCTCTTTACCCCCTTCTCTCCTTCTCTCCACTGCTACCCTCCACCACTGTCACACAGCCACCACCAACCGCCACCCTCCACCACTCTTACACTGCCGCCACAACCAAGACCACCACCATCTATAAGTTTGAACTCAAAGACCTGCGTCTATGAAGTAACAAGTCAGCCTCTATTTTCCTTTTATAAATGCAGTCTTTTGTGTGATTTATTTAAAATTTATTTTGTATGTAGGCTGGTTGGTGATGATGATATCAAATCTTAACCTCTGGCGGATAGTGTTGACGGACAAAAGTAATCTTTCATGGATTTAGACGGCCCCTTTGTGATCGGCTTGCTCGGAGTTGCAGGCCTTCGTTTCACTACAATTGTTTGCTGGTGGGTTGCAACAAACAAATATTTTAAATTCTGCCTTTAGGATATCCAATTTTAGTTACTTTATTTTATTGTCTAACCCGAATATTCAAAAATTGCAAATAGCAATTAGGGCTTACATCTTCAATTTCAGTTACTCGCTTTGATTTAAGATTGTCGCACTGTGATTTCAGATTGTATGTAGGATTTGGGATGGACTTTTGACTAAGACCATTGGGTATGGGGATCGGCAGAGGGCCGTCCCCCCTAGCCCCGTCGAACACTGCCCCCTTGGGCACGTCGGCGTCGCCAACATCGGAATCTAGACGGAGGAGACGATCCATGTGATTGGCTGCCTTTTTCATTGGTGGGCCCCTCTATCTCTATCTCCTTGAATATATATTGTTTTTTTTTTAAAGTGGGTAGTCTCCCCACACCCTTGGGTAGTCCCCAAGAGGAGCATCCTCCTCCCGTGATTATGTGGCGCCTACGTGGCGGGTAGTCTCCAAAGAGACTATCCTCCCCATACCCACCGGTCTAAGGTGTCTTGGTTCTGACCTCCTGCTTTGATTTAAGATTGTCGCACCTTCAATTTCAGTTACTCGCTTTGATTTAAGTGTCTTGTTGACATTTGATCTACCGGGAGAAGAAAATAAATGAGAAGGAGATGTTGACTTAATCAGTAGCCAAGTATTCATCGATCCTCATTTTCAAGTTATTTGCACAATTAGTCCCTGCGCAAAGTAAAATGACAAATTTTTCCCTATGTGCCTTGCCCATGACAAGATTTAATAAAAAAAAACTAACTGGGTTAAGTCAAAAGGACAAACCGTGTAGCATTTAGAAACATAAAGTACAAAACCCATCAATTTTAAAGGTAAATGACAGCGGCTAAAATTGGGTATAAAGATAATGACAATTCCTGAAATTCACTCTATAGTAAATGAAATCTATAGAATTGTGATGAATAAAATATTCAAACATCCCTTTATTTATCCATTAATTTCTTTTTCGAATGACAACGTTTACATAATCCTAAATTACACCAAATAAATCCTAATCTACTTTTTGCTTGGGATTGAACTCAAGATCTCCCACTAAGAGGTAAGAACGTTCACCAAATGAGCTAACCCCACATTCACATTTACCCATTAAATGATAACCGAATTTCGGTCTACACCTATTACAATCAACCACTTAGATCGTGGGGTATGGTGGGGCGGGGGTTTGGGGTATGGGTCGACACGTGGACTTCGAGGGGCACCACTGGTAGTTGCATGTTGGGTCGGTATGGCGGGGCGGGGCGTGGCTAACCCGCCTAGGTTGGCCACGTGTTATAATTTTTTTTCAATTATTATAAAAATACACACAAAATTAAAAAAAAAAAAAGCTTAGCCACCTATAGCCTAGCCAACCCAGCCAATGAGAGCCGCCCATGGAAGACCGCTAGCCCCGCCCAAGAGGCCTACCCGAAACCCAAGCTCACCCGGGGTGGTGACTTGGGTGTTTGTACCCAACCCACGCCCCATACCCCATATTCTAAGACATTGGGTCGTATTATTGGCACACCTTGGCATATTAAATCGACACCCTCAATACGCATCGTATAGGCCTATACGATGCGTATTGAGTTAGTTAATTAATTATGTGTCAGTCAAAGGTTGACGCTGTCTCACGGGGGTTAAAGTAATACGCATCGTATAGGCCTATACGATGCGTATTACTTTTTTTAGAAAGCACGATCAGCTTTCTGTCACTGTTGAGTGACGTAAAGTGATTGACGTATGCCCTATACGCATCGTATAGCACTATACGACTCGTATTATATTCTGAACTTGAATTCTTCTTCCCCTATTTAAACGACGAAGAAGACGATATATATATCTGTAACACCTCGAAAATTTACGTCCAATAATGTATTGACACGTGTCATGGACTTGGGATATGTGAAAACATACTTTAAAGGGACTAAAGTTGACAAACAGTGAAATTATGTGAATACAAGGGTCCAAAGTGTCAACAATGGATAAATAGGCTCTAAAATAACCCTACATGATGGTTATAATCTTAAACGGATAAATCATGGATCATACGAAGCGAAATATGAAAGAAAGTGAGGAGTTACAAACTACAGGGGCTAAACGTGTCAACATGTTGAATTTATACCTCTGAGTGATCTTTTGGCAAACCCAAAACTTTGTAATGATAAAATATACTCACGAGTATATGTGATAAAAATTTCATCGAATTTCGTTATCGTATGAGAAAGTTATGATCAAAACCGTACTCGAAGGGTTAAATACGTTAACGTTGATTTCGTGACTTTTCGGGTAAGCGCAAAGTTAACCGAGGACCTTACCATGTTTATAAAAGTCCCAAGGTTCTTAGAAACCAGATTTGAGGGTTTAGAATGCAAAATAAATAGCTAAAAACACGTTACAAAGTTCAGGGACTGATTTGCAAATAATGGAAAACTTGTAAAGCTGGTTGCCACACCCTCGCGCCACGTGAGGGGGGTCTCGCGCCACGCGAGCGAACCGCCAGCGACAACAGCAGCGCACAGCTGCCAGTTATCAGGTTTTTGTGAGTTGTTTGCAGCTGTTATCGACTCAGAAGCTCACCAATCGAATTTCATGCATGCTAGGACACTTGTACTCTTCCTACAACACTTACAAACACCTGTATCACCCTCTAATCTGATCAAAAGTTTGCATAAAAGGCTCTTGTTATTGCAAACATATGAACACTTGAACTTTCAAAATTCACAAGACTTTTCCTGGAGCTCTCTGGTCGACAAGGCTGCTTCATAGTGATCTCTAAGCTTGTTTAGGACCATTGTAAGTGTTCATATCATTCTCTAATTCGTTCTAGCTTAGTGTATTAACCGAAAGTCAAACTATCGTAAATTAAACTTGACTTTGAGTTTAAACGAGATTGGCTCTGTCATTTCTCAAATTGAAAGTACCCACATGTTGGTATTTATGAGTGTAACAAACCCCAAAAAGGGTATTTTCAGATTCACACTCTAAGCATGTTAATTGTCGAGTCAAAGCTTTTCTTAAAAAGTCAACAGAATGTGTTTTTGCAAATTTAAGCATGATTAACAATGTAGGCTACATGCAACCTGTTTGATCATCAAAATAACTTTATAATTAATGTAAGAACATGTTTTAACATAATCAATTCGACAATTTTCAGTTTAAACTCGAATCGGAACCGAAAGTCACATAAATTGACCTTTTCTTTGACCATCAGTTCTGATCCGTACATGCATGCTTGAGATCTGAATTAGAGCTTATTTTGGACCAACTTTCATATAAGTTTAACTCTCTGAGATTTTACAACTTGGTTCAACACTTATCCGCTTCATATGCATGTTACCGGTTTATGCTTAAATATGACTATTTTGCCCTTTTTGCTATAAAACGTGATTTTTGAAAAAGTGAAAGAGTAGAAACATTTCTTACTGATTTATAAACTTGCACCGAAAATTTGATATCAGTTTGAGGTCCAGATTAAGAGTTATGCCAAATATCGTAATTTGAAAGCTTTATGTTACTTAAACGGCGTAATTAGTATATAACCTACTTAAACCCACTTTTTGATACCAAACTTTTTACCCACTGATGTTATATAATATTTTGGGATTTTTAAAGATTTTTATTTAATTTTTGGCTGATCGTATCATAGGTCTCTAAGTTTAATTCGGTAAATACCGAATTTACCCTTTTAAGCCATAAAATGAGTTTTATAAATTCTTTTGACCTCAAACCTTTTTCTACTGATTTTATTTGTTAAATAAATTATTTTGAGCATTCTGGAAATATAAAAATATCAGCTTTCTTTTAAAAACCCGGAAACGGCTCTAAATCGCCTTTTTAAGCGTTTTTAACGCATAGTATGTACTATAACCATATTAGACATATAAGGTTGATACCTACTGATGTTTTTAGTATATTTTTATATAATAACAGTAAGTATAAGTTTATAAACTCAGGTTTCCAATTTTGACATTTTTAGCCCTTGTGAAATTACCAAAATACCCCTAAGGTGCATAGTTTGGTTTTAAATGATAAGTTTCACATATGGGTCATACCCTACTGTTATAAAATGTTAAATTAAGTATACTTACTGTATAAATCAGACCCGTAACTCAGATTTTCAAATAAACTCTTTTATAATCTTTTAATTGACCAAAATGCCCTTATGAGGCCTAACATGTGTTTAAATCCGTTTTGGGCATAATAGAAAATAACTTACTGATATTATGACATATTTAAAGCATATTATCTCAGGGAACTTGCATATGACTCTTATGGTTACCCGTAACGCCCTTTTCGCGTCCGGTTCGGTTTATGTAACTAGTTTGCATAAATTGACCGAAACGGGTCAAACAGTATCATTTTTGTCTCAAAATCCAGAATGTGTTTAGTATACCCATATTATACAAGTCTTCAAACTTGTCGGGTCTAAATCACATTCTATCCGGTCTTCGCTTAATCGTGCGTTGAACCGTAGCGTCCTTTAAAACTAACCGGTCTAAGCTTAGGCTTAATTAAAGACCCGTTAGGAATCTAATAGGTTATTAAAAACCTTCGTTCCAGATTTAGGAGCCCAGTAAAAGCTATCTGTACTTGCTTGGTGGTATACGGCTGAGATTGAATTTATATTTAGCTCAAGTAAATACTTTTAACTTATTTTCCCTTATACGGGCTTGGGGTACGGTATATAAAATACCGCTTGGTCGGGCATTCGACCTTAATCGATTGGTGGTAAAGTATTATCGAGATGACCCGTTTAAAAATTTGTTTTGTTTGCTTAACGCCTTTGGGGGGTTAATGACCATGTCCCGGATATCCTTGGCATCATTCATGAAATGGCCACGACCTAAGCACGGGGTGTAGGCGTACACCTGACAGCTGCATATGTAAAAACTGGTATCCCACTTAAAGGAATCAGCCTTGTGGGCACTATACCTGTGGTGTGTCTATTAATCTTTAACCCGGCACGAACCGGGCTACTGAACGCATAAGGAACATGTAATTCGTTTACAAGTATTATACTCAATTAATTATCCCAAGTTATAAAATGTTTTGTGCCACGTGCATTCAAATCAATTTTTCAACCTTTTCAAAATGAGTCAGTTAAATTGTATTTACCAGTGTAAACTGACGTATTTTCCAAAAGGTTAAGTGCAGGTACTACTCGTAATAGGCTGGCTGTCTTCTAGAGCGTCCACAATAAGTCTCGCAAGCTTGGACGACAATAAAACTGTTGAACAATATCTTATTTTATTTTGATCCGCCTGTGGATCCTTTACATTCCGTTTGTAATACTTGATATTACTTTATATCGGTTTGTAATATATTTATCTTTTGCTTCCGCTGTGCATTTAATTATTGTATTGTTTGACGATGATGATATCAACTACGTCACTATACTCCCCACCGGGCCCACCGGTGACACGTGGAAAATAGGGGTGTGACAGGTTGGTATCAGAGCCAACATTGAGTGAATTAAACGCTAGCTTTGTGTTTAATCTCAATGACACGATAGCACATTCTTTGACCTTCTGAGTCTAGACTTAACATAGGAACACTCTTGTCCCTATTAGGAGGATTATTGCTTTTAATTATATATTTTTATATCGCCAAACAAGAAGCTGTAATGGAGATCCTCCCCATATGAAGCCTAGGAAGGCCGAGCTTCGTGTTGCGACCAAGATTAACGTACGACCAAGGAGAGGACGTTCAGAACTAAATTGAAGAAGAAGCTCCTTTTGTTGAAGTTTGTTTCCTTAATAAGTCCTTATAAGGGCATACTTATCTTTCAGTCCCTTCATGGACAATATTGTTTCGTTCAAGTCCCGCTTAGGGCAATTCTGTATTTTGTTAATCATTGGAATACTTTATCAAAAATTTCATTTATTCAATATATATGGATATAATATATGAAATAATTAAAATAACATTTTTTTTGATCTACCATTATAATAAAATGGCAAAATCTAAAAAGGACAAGACCTAGCCTCGTGTCATTATTGAGACCCGGCCAAGATGGCAGTTCCTCAATTTAGGTTCAGATCCTCATTAACATCTCGAGATTTGATTGTTCTGCGCTAATTATTAAAAAGGAATCTTAAAGGTAAACCTAGCCTATATGACAAGGCCAAGATGGTAGGACCTATTTAAAAGATTCAAATCTTTGTTAACACCTAATGACGTGTTAGCACTCTTGGCAAATGTGATTCGAGAAAGTCACAATAGTCATCACTATACTGAAAATTTTTAAATTTTTTTTTCTAATTTGCATTATGATCTAGAAATCATGGCTTATATCATCCTATAAGATGATCATGTAATAATCATCCCTTAAGGATGAAGTGCCACGGGCTATAATACACTGTCCGATTGTGACATCGACAGTTGTGATCTTTTGAGATTCCCCGTCCTAAGGGGGTGAGCTATGCACAAAGTCCTCTAGATGATAATCTGGTCGTCATGTCATTATTATGACCGCTGAACGACAATTGATTTAAATTAAAGTACTAATCCTGTCGTTATGTCATTATTATGACCGCTGAATGACAGTTGATTTAAATTAAAGTGCTAATCCTGCCGTCATGTCATTATTATGACCACTGGACAACAGTTGATTAAATTAATGGCACTGATCATGTCGTCATGTCATTTCTATGACCGCTGAACGTATCATCAGTGCAATGACTATATGTCTTAACATCTTACGAGATGTTAATTGATAGGCCCACGGGCCAGAAATTTTAATAAAGACAGTGGTAGCCTACAACTCCCTGTCAAGAAAAGGTAATGAACTTTGATTCAAGCCTTAATACCTCGATTTTGTAACATCCTGGTTTATAAATTAAATCTGTCCATGTGACTAGGCTGTTGAGATATTATTAAATTATAACTAGGGATATACTGCCTACGGGCTATACTCATTGTCATATAAGACAAAAGACAGTCGTAGCCTACAACTCCCTGTCAAGAAAAGGCGGGAACACGTTCAAGCCTAAATACCTTAATTCTACAAAATCAAGGTTGATAATATAAAGATGTCCCTGTGACTTGGTGTTTTGTGCCATAATTATATTTTTATTTAGGATAATTATAATGAAAATCCTGAATAAAATAGATATCATTCTTTTCCTACCAGTTTAAATATTAAAAGAGAATCTAAAAGGTTTGACCTAGCTTGAATGTCATTGGAGACCTAGCTAAAATGGTAAAACCTGTTTAAAAGAGATTCAGATCCTTATTAAACACTTGAAAACGTGTTAACACTCCCGACAACAGTGATACGATAAAATCACGATTGTCATATTTATATCAGAAGCTTCCAAACCCTTTACTTAGCCTATATAATCAATAGGAATCATGGCTAATAAACTTCGAACATGATGTACACATCTAAACATCCATCTGGGATGTATACCTACGGACAAAGATGTATACATGAAAAAGATAGTTTTACTTCATAACTTCTTGTCAAGACAATGAACTATGAAATTTTCCGATCCAAAGGAATCATAGATTATGTTTTAAAATTTCCCTAGTGACAAGGCCTCTGTGCCATCAAAAAGTCCTTGGGAATAAGCACTTGTGCTATATGAAATGTCGATACGACATTGACAGTCGTGACTTATGTCCCCTGTCTAGTAAATATGAAGGATTATATTCCGTTTAAACGCCAAAGATAGTTTATTTAAAAACTTAGGCAAACATAATCAAATAAATTAAATACTATCTGTTGGCCCATATGGTTTATTCGCACCATGGCTACTTAATTATCAAGTTCGACAATTCGCTATATAATTAAACCAATTTATTACTACTTGATTTGTAGCCTTCAAAGCTTCACCATGGCTGACTCCTCTGAAGCTTACAATCGTCTAGTTAATCAGAATGATGATGCAAGATCGAACTTAACAAGCACCGAATTACAGGCTATGATAGATACAGCCGTAAACAACGCCATGGACCGTGTGTTGAAGGATCTTAAGCGAAAGTGCGATGATACCCCAAATCAATGTTGTAAAAGGGGTAAGACCGGTTCGAACTATAACCAGTCCAAACCAAAGGAGGAAAAACCCAAGTGTAAAACTTGTAAGAAGAACCATTTTGGGAAGTGTCGATTGGAGTCGAAATCCCAGTCTCACACGAGACCTTGTGGGATTTGTAACAAGAAAGGGCACAAGACCTTGGAGTGCCAAGACATAAAGGACGCAACCTGCTATGGTTGCAATGAAATAGGGCATATCAAGACAAATTGCCCAAATAAAACCAAGAAACCTGGGGAGGCTAAGGAGACAAAAGCTGGGAGCTCTCAAATGGACGCTCAAGAGATTATTCAGAATGACGATGTCACAACAGGTACCTTCTTTATCAATAACGCTCATGCTAGAGTATTATTGATTCAGGTTCAGATAAGTCTTTCGTAGACAATAGATTGTGTAAATCATTAAATCTGCCTGTTAAAACTCTAAGCGTTAAGTATAAAGTAAAATTGGTCGATAGTACCTCAGAGACTACTTCAGCAATATTAGATGGATGTTTTATGTCCATTAGGAATCATTTTTCCGATGTCCTAGTTCAGTTAAAATATAAGGACTCAATATAGCGTTAAAAACCGATTGGTTGTCTTGAAGAATCAAGCCCATATTGTGGGTAATAAGAAACAATTAATTATCAAGACTCCTTACGAGACAACCCTCATAACTACACGTATCCGTGCGATTAATAAATATTAAAAAAAATGGTGGAATTGGCCGTCCCCGGAATCGAACCTGGGTCTAGGCCGCACCCTTTCGCGCGCCTAGCCAACCGAGCTAGGTGCCTAGTTTGTGAAATCTCCATTTTGATTAAATATAAGCACTTGTACAATCAAATAACACTTCTTAGGAATGTTCATATGGTTTAATAATACCGTGATCGATGTATGATAAATCGACAAGATGATGACTAGCTGGGGAAAAGCACACAATTAATTGTTAAAATTGGTATTTAATACCAAAAGATTTGAGTATGGAAAACTCAGAAGAGACAAACAAAAGTCGCGATACTAAGAGATGCAACAAATGTCAAATAGTGCATCAAGTGTGAACCTCAATGTTAACAGAATTAATCTCCAAGACCATAATTATCACGGCTGAGAAGGGCTGTGAGAAAAGCCATGAAGAACCAAACGTTGCTCGCTCTATAACACATGACACTGCTCATGAGAAGAGCTTTATTCATATTCCATATGCGAAGAATAACCCAAATAAAAATCATATGTGGCAAGGAGCCTAAATTTTTTTTTTTTTTTTTTTAGGATGTACTTAAAAAAAAGTACTTCGTCTCTTGGAAGTCAAGAGACTTCGATAGTTAAAAGGGGCCATTGATTGCAAGGAATTGTTGAGGGAAGTAGAAACCACTAGGTATATCAGTGGTTATACTAGAAAGAACATGGTAAGGTATACGTCAAAATCATTCGGTAGTAATACCCTTGATTAGTGAGGACACTAATGGAGTCCACAGGAAAGATTCCCTTATACAGTATGGGATGGTCCAAATTTTAAGGACCTTATTAGAAAAACCCGGTATCCGTCTTCCGAAATGGAAAAGATGGAATAAGAATTTTTCCGACTCCCATAAGAGCTATACACTATCGGCAGTAGTTGCAAACCTTGGTTCATTGGTTGAAATAGTGCTCTTATTCGGTTGATCTAGAATTTAAGCTTAATGCACTATATAAAAGTTAAGATTTAGCATCGGCAATAAGAGGGCACATTAAGATTTCAAGGCCTGCTCTTATAAATCCATTATGAACCTAGCTCAGCTACTCATGTTACATAGATTAAGAAATAACCAGTCAAAGTTGAGACTGCCCTAGAAGTTTGTCAAAGATTTGGTAGCTAAGTTTAAAAGGATTAAGAATGGAGGCGTTTAACTCTCCTGATGAATAATTAGAGGCAGTCCACATTAATAAAGGCGCCAAATAAACCCTTATTGCGTTTTCTTTTGGCTAAGAGTTACGTTTGGATTCAGGTACTGCTAAGTCTCTCGTAAGATTTTAAGCTTAGCAAACCTTTAGAAATTTTCCCGTAAGAACCCCAGATATTAAGTGTAAGGTAAAACTTACAGGCGAGATCATAAGAATCATTCCTTCTGTTCCTGTTAGAAATCTCTAAATTATGGAATTCTAGAAGTATCCTCTCTCCAGAAGATGTGCGTCAGCATAAATAGTTGATATCTCCTTGATCTCTATCGATTACGAATACCAAATGGTATGACAAAAGCGCCACATGAGGATTGATGTATCTTAATAAGTCCCATAGATTGCTTCCATGCCTGATCAGTATGGAGGTTTAATGCATGGGACTTCAAAGATATTCCGATGATCATATGGTACTAAAGTCAACTAATGGTATTCAAAGAAGATATCCAAAAATGGAATGGTCCAAGCAAATGTCTTCAATTAAGAAAATCATGGACTCGTAACATATAGGTGTCACTCATGTGACACGAGCAGTAATGGATGAACTGGAGCCTGAGGCTTGGAAAATCTCTGTAACCTCATTGTATCTTGATTACCCTGTTTACCCCCTGAGAGGCAGGTAGAATCAAGATTTATACCCCATTTAGGGTTGTATTCTTATGAAATCTCCAAAACGGCAAGTGCCATTATTGGAAGAATCAAAACCCCAATTAAATAAATTTTGAAAATAAAGAATCCATATAGCCTAACCCTATATTCTAAGAATTCGGTATTGTTAATTGAGAAAGACGGTTCATTTTGCTTATGCATTGATTACCGCAACCCAAATTAGGCAACAATTAAGAAATTCCATCAGCTGCCCAGGATCGTTGATTTGTTCGACTAACTGTGAGGATTAGCTATCCCTTAAGATTAGTTTTAAGTAATGGTTGGAATAACCATTTCACATTGAGATAAGCTTTTCTATAATAGTTGATGTATAAGTATCAAGACTGCTCCTTTGGAGACCTTGCTTAGATGGAATGTTGAATACCTATTGTTAAATAGAAGACTGGTACGTCCAATCAACAGGATCTGAAAATTTCCTTGGAAACAACGAATAGGATCATACCAATCCCTAATCATCTGTAAGATTGCCAGTTTTGGCAGAAAATCAAAGATTAATGAAAATAGCAACCCTCCTAAGTCCTTGTTAAGGAATAAGGTTCAACAAAGATATCACTCTGGAAGGGTGTACCAATTTGTAATTTTTGGCTAGTTGAGCTCTGAATATATAGAATCATTCGAAGGAATCGAAGGTAACAAGATCAAATAGCTTATAAGCTAAAACCTATTTAAGGAGCTTGGCAGAGCATACAATGCATTATACACTAATGATTGAGGATGTGTTTCACCAATCAGGCAAGAAGCATTATCACATATTGACATGCAGATCTATGATATGATGAGCAACCTATATCGATTAAGGATCGATAGGCTAAGAAGCTCCAAAAGGATACATGTACCAAATATAAAGGTCACTTTGGGAGCTTGGAGAGATTCCAGATGTGTTATAGAAGTTGAGTCCATTATGCGACAAAAAGAACTTCCAGCATTTTAGCAAATCTCGAGGTCGAGATTTCTTTTAAGGGGGTGAGGATGTAACACCTTGAAAATTTACGTCCAATAATGTATTGACACGTGCCATGGACTTGGGATATGTGAAAACATACTTTAAAGGGACTAAAGTTGACAAACAGTGAAACTATGTGAATACAAGGGTCCAAAGTGTCAACAATGGATAAATAGGCTCTAAAATAACCCTACATGATGGTTATATTCTTAAACGGATAAATCATGGATCATACGAAGCGAAATATGAAAGAAAGTGAGGAGTTACAAACTACAGGGGCTAAACGTGTCAACATGTTGAATTTATACCTCTGAGTGATCTTTTGGCAAACCTGAAACTTTGTAATGATAAAATATACTCACGAGTATATGTGATAAAAATTTCATCGAATTTCGTTATCGTATGAGAAAGTTATGATCAAAACCGTACTCGAAGGGTTAAATACGTTAACGTTGATTTCGTGACTTTTCGGGTAAGCGCAAAGTTAACCGAGGACCTTACCATGTTTATAAAAGTCCCAAGGTTCTTAGAAACCAGATTTGAGGGTTTAGAATGCAAAATAAATAGCTAAAAACACGTTACAAAGTTCAGGGATTGATTTGCAAATAATGGAAAACTTGTAAAGCTGGTTGCCACACCCTCGCGCCACGCGAGGGGGGTCTCGCGCCACGCGAGCGAACCGCCAGCGACAACAGCAGCGCACAGCTGCCAGTTATTAGGTTTTTGCGAGTTGTTTGCAACTGTTATCGACTCAGAAGCTCACCAATCGAATTTCATGCATGCTAGGACACTTGTACTCTTCCTACAACACTTACAAACACCTGTATCACCCTCTAATCTGATCAAAAGTTTGCATAAAAGGCTCTTGTTATTGCAAACATATGAACACTTGAACTTTCAAAATTCACAAGACTTTTCCTGGAGCTCTCTGGTCGACAAGGCTGCTTCATAGTGATCTCTAAGCTTGTTTAGGACCATTGTAAGTGTTCATATCATTCTCTAATTCGTTCTAGCTTAGTGTATTAACCGAAAGTCAAACTATCGTAAATTAAACTTGACTTTGAGTTTAAACGAGATTGGCTCTGTCATTTCTCAAATTGAAAGTACCCACATGTTGGTATTTATGAGTGTAACAAACCCCAAAAAGGGTATTTTCAGATTCACACTCTAAGCATGTTAATTGTCGAGTCAAAGCTTTTCTTAAAAAGTCAACAGAATGTGTTTTTGCAAATTTAAGCATGATTAACAATGTAGGCTACATGCAACCTGTTTGATCATCAAAATAACTTTATAATTAATGTAAGAACATGTTTTAACATAATCAATTCGACAATTTTCAGTTTAAACTCGAATCGGAACCGAAAGTCACATAAATTGACCTTTTCTTTGACCATCAGTTCTGATCCGTACATGCATGCTTGAGATCTGAATTAGAGCTTATTTTGGACCAACTTTCATATAAGTTTAACTCTCTGAGATTTTACAACTTGGTTCAACACTTATCCGCTTCATATGCATGTTACCGGTTTATGCTTAAATATGACTATTTTGCCCTTTTTGCTATAAAACGTGATTTTTGAAAAAGTGAAAGAGTAGAAACATTTCTTACTGATTTATAAACTTGCACCGAAAATTTGATATCAGTTTGAGGTCCAGATTAAGAGTTATGCCAAATATCGTAATTTGAAAGCTTTATGTTACTTAAACGGCGTAATTAGTATATAACCTACTTAAACCCACTTTTTGATACCAAACTTTTTACCCACTGATGTTATATAATATTTTGGGATTTTTAAAGATTTTTATTTAATTTTTGGCTGATCGTATCATAGGTCTCTAAGTTTAATTCGGTAAATACCGAATTTACCCTTTTAAGCCATAAAATGAGTTTTATAAATTCTTTTGACCTCAAACCTTTTTCTACTGATTTTATTTGTTAAATAAATTATTTTGAGCATTCTGGAAATATAAAAATATCAGCTTTCTTTTAAAAACCCGGAAACGGCTCTAAATCGCCTTTTTAAGCGTTTTTAACGCATAGTATGTACTATAACCATATTAGACATATAAGGTTGATACCTACTGATGTTTTTAGTATATTTTTATATAATAACAGTAAGTATAAGTTTATAAACTCAGGTTTCCAATTTTGACATTTTTAGCCCTTGTGAAATTACCAAAATACCCCTAAGGTGCATAGTTTGGTTTTAAATGATAAGTTTCACATATGGGTCATACCCTACTGTTATAAAATGTTAAATTAAGTATACTTACTGTATAAATCAGACCCGTAACTCAGATTTTCAAATAAACTCTTTTATAATCTTTTAATTGACCAAAATGCCCTTATGAGGCCTAACATGTGTTTAAATCCGTTTTGGGCATAATAGAAAATAACTTACTGATATTATGACATATTTAAAGCATATTATCTCAGGGAACTTGCATATGACTCTTATGGTTACCCGTAACGCCCTTTTCGCGTCCGGTTCGGTTTATGTAACTAGTTTGCATAAATTGACCGAAACGGGTCAAACAGTATCATTTTTGTCTCAAAATCCAGAATGTGTTTAGTATACCCATATTATACAAGTCTTCAAACTTGTCGGGTCTAAATCACATTCTATCCGGTCTTCGCTTAATCGTGCGTTGAACCGTAGCGTCCTTTAAAACTAACCGGTCTAAGCTTAGGCTTAATTAAAGACCCGTTAGGAATCTAATAGGTTATTAAAAACCTTCGTTCCAGATTTAGGAGCCCAGTAAAAGCTATCTGTACTTGCTTGGTGGTATACGGCTGAGATTGAATTTATATTTAGCTCAAGTAAATACTTTTAACTTATTTTCCCTTATACGGGCTTGGGGTACGGTATATAAAATACCGCTTGGTCGGGCATTCGACCTTAATCGATTGGTGGTAAAGTATTATCGAGATGACCCGTTTAAAAATTTGTTTTGTTTGCTTAACGCCTTTGGGGGGTTAATGACCATGTCCCGGATATCCTTGGCATCATTCATGAAATGGCCACGACCTAAGCACGGGGTGTAGGCGTACACCTGACAGCTGCATATGTAAAAACTGGTATCCCACTTAAAGGAATCAGCCTTGTGGGCACTATACCTGTGGTGTGTCTATTAATCTTTAACCCGGCACGAACCGGGCTACTGAACGCATAAGGAACATGTAATTCGTTTACAAGTATTATACTCAATTAATTATCCCAAGTTATAAAATGTTTTGTGCCACGTGCATTCAAATCAATTTTTCAACCTTTTCAAAATGAGTCAGTTAAATTGTATTTACCAGTGTAAACTGACGTATTTTCCAAAAGGTTAAGTGCATGTACTACTTGTAATAGGCTGGCTGTCTTCTAGAGCGTCCACAATAAGTCTCGCAAGCTTGGACGACAATAAAACTGTTGAACAATATCTTATTTTATTTTGATCCGCCTGTGGATCCTTTACATTCCGTTTGTAATACTTGATATTACTTTATATCGGTTTGTAATATATTTATCTTTTGCTTCCGCTGTGCATTTAATTATTGTGTTGTTTGACGATGATGATATCAACTACGTCACTATACTCCCCACCGGGCCCACCGGTGACACGTGGAAAATAGGGGTGTGACAGGTTGGTATCAGAGCCAACATTGAGTGAATTAAACGCTAGCTTTGTGTTTAATCTCAATGACACGATAGCACATTCTTTGACCTTCTGAGTCTAGACTTAACATAGGAACACTCTTGTCCCTATTAGGAGGATTATTGCTTTTAATTATATATTTTTATATCGCCAAACAAGAAGCTGTAATGGAGATCCTCCCCATATGAAGCCTAGGAAGGCCGAGCTTCGTGTTGCGACCAAGATTAACGTACGACCAAGGAGAGGACGTTCAGAACTAAATTGAAGAAGAAGCTCCTTTTGTTGAAGTTTGTTTCCTTAATAAGTCCTTATAAGGGCATACTTATCTTTCAGTCCCTTCATGGACAATATTGTTTCGTTCAAGTCCTGCTTTGGGCAATTCTGTATTTTGTTAATCATTGGAATACTTTATCAAAAATTTCATTTATTCAATATATATGGATATAATATATGAAATAATTAAAATAACATTTTTTTTGATCTACCATTATAATAAAATGGCAAAATCTAAAAAGGACAAGACCTAGCCTCGTGTCATTATTGAGACCCGGCCAAGATGGCAGTTCCTCAATTTAGGTTCAGATCCTCATTAACATCTCGAGATTTGATTGTTCTGCGCTAATTATTAAAAAGGAATCTTAAAGGTAAACCTAGCCTATATGACAAGGCCAAGATGGTAGGACCTATTTAAAAGATTCAAATCCTTGTTAACACCTAATGACGTGTTAGCACTCTTGGCAAATATGATTCGAGAAAGTCACAATAGTCATCACTATACTGAAAATTTTTAAATTTTTTTTTTCTAATTTGCATTATGATCTAGAAATCATGGCTTATATCATCCTATAAGATGATCATGTAATAATCATCCCTTAAGGATGAAGTGCCACGGGCTATAATACACTGTCCGATTGTGACATCGACAGTTGTGATCTTTTGAGATTCCCCGTCCTAAGGGGGTGAGCTATGCACAAAGTCCTCTAGATGATAATCTGGTCGTCATGTCATTATTATGACCGCTGAACGACAATTGATTTAAATTAAAGTACTAATCCTGTCGTTATGTCATTATTATGACCGCTGAATGACAGTTGATTTAAATTAAAGTGCTAATCCTGCCGTCATGTCATTATTATGACCACTGGACAACAGTTGATTAAATTAATGGCACTGATCATGTCGCCATGTCATTACTATGACCGCTGAACGTATCATCAGTGCAATGACTATATGTCTTAACATCTTACGAGATGTTAATTGATAGGCCCACGGGCCAGAAATTTTAATAAAGACAGTGGTAGCCTACAACTCCCTGTCAAGAAAAGGTAATGAACTTTGATTCAAGCCTTAATACCTCGATTTTGTAACATCCTGGTTTATAAATTAAATCTATCCATGTGACTAGGCTGTTGAGATATTATTAAATTATAACTAGGGATATACTGCCTACGGGCTATACTCATTGTCATATAAGACAAAAGACAGTCGTAGCCTACAACTCCCTGTCAAGAAAAGGCGGGAACACGTTCAAGCCTAAATACCTTAATTCTACAAAATCAAGGTTGATAATATAAAGATGTCCCTGTGACTTGGTCTTTTGTGCCATAATTATATTTTTATTTAGGATAATTATAATGAAAATCCTGAATAAAATAGATATCATTCTTTTCCTACCAGTTTAAATATTAAAAGAGAATCTAAAAGGTTTGACCTAGCTTGAATGTCATTGGAGACCTAGCTAAAATGGTAAAACCTGTTTAAAAGAGATTCAGATCCTTATTAAACACTTGAAAACGTGTTAACACTCCCGACAACAGTGATACGATAAAATCACGATTGTCATATTTATATCAGAAGCTTCCAAACCCTTTACTTAGCCTATATAATCAATAGGAATCATGGCTAATAAACTTCGAACATGATGTACACATCTAAACATCCATCTGGGATGTATACCTACGGACAAAGATGTATACATGAAAAAGATAGTTTTACTTCATAACTTCTTGTCAAGACAATGAACTATGAAATTTCCCTAGTGACAAGGCCTCTGTGCCATCAAAAAGTCCTTGGGAATAAGCACTTGTGCTATATGAAATGTCGATACGACATTGACAGTCGTGACTTATGTCCCCTGTCTAGTAAATATGAAGGATTATATTCCGTTTAAACGCCAAAGATAGTTTATTTAAAAACTTAGGCAAACATAATCAAATAAATTAAATACTATCTGTTGGCCCATATGGTTTATTCGCACCATGGCTACTTAATTATCAAGTTCGACAATTCGCTATATAATTAAACCAATTTATTACTACTTGATTTGTAGCCTTCAAAGCTTCACCATGGCTGACTCCTCTGAAGCTTACAATCGTCTAGTTAATCAGAATGATGATGCAAGATCAAACTTAACAAGCACCGAATTACATGCTATGATAGATACAGCCGTAAACAACGCCGTGGACCGTGTGTTGAAGGATCTTAAGCGAAAGTGCGATGATACCCCAAATCAATGTTGTAAAAGGGGTAAGACCGGTTCGAACTATAACCAGTCCAAACCAAAGGAGGAAAAACCCAAGTGTCATTGGGTGACGATCCACCCGTGCAAGAGTCATTGGGTGACGTTGGTCAGCCTTCTTACGTGCAAGAGTCATTGGGTGACGATCCACCCGTGCAAGAGTCATTGGGTGACGAGCCACCCGTGCAAGAGTCATTGGGTGAGGAGACACCCGCTTACCCTGAAGTTTCGTACAAAACTGATGTCACACCCCAGAATCTACAAGCGGAGTATCACCGCATGGAGGTGTGACATGACCAGGATCAAGCCACCAATCATATTGAACAACGTAATTAAGTAAATAAAACCAACCACAAAATAATTGGTGTCCAAAAGAAAGTAACCAACTTTAAGTTAATAGCGGAAGCATAAAACGTAAGACCAAAACATAAGTAGTAAGTTCATAAAGCTTAAAAGTTGACATGGGACTCAACAGTCCATGTCCCACAACGACTCCTCCTGTTCGTGCAAGCTCCATAGATACCCAACGACCTGCAAGGCATGTAACAAGGAGTCAACAACAAAGTTGAGCGAGTTCACAGTTGGGTGTTTGTTTTAAGTTGTTTTTTAAAACATGGTTTGTCTTTAGTTGGCTTACTTGTCATGGGGGTTACCCCATAGTTGAAAATATGATTAACCAATTCCTTCTTTCCCAAACCATAACCAGTGGGGGCTTCCCCATGTGAACCACTAGACCGTTACCATATCGACAACTGACGAAAGTAAGTTGTGCCCTAAGTCAATGTCTTCCATCATTGACTGAGTGCCCATATCCATTAGTACACGCCCGTCCTACCGGCACAGTGTGAGGCTTGTCAACCCTAATAGCGCTATTAACTAATGACCCGATCGTCATTGGCCCGACGAATAAGTCGATATAAAAATGAGGGACTTAATGATAGAGTTTTGTCTAGTAATTTTAAGGTTGTTGTCCTACCCAAGGAGGACGAACGTACGTATTCTACCCAAGGAGAATACGCATGATTAACATTGGCATCCTACCCATGGAGGATGGAGGTACATATCCTACCCAAGGAGGATATGTAGGTTCCGTTTTAATTCTTTAACCCATTCCCAACCACCGGGAATCCCATGCCTTAGAAAGTGTGTGAACTCACCTTGGTTTGCTCGGTTAGATCAGTTACTCTAATAATCAGGAATCAAGCACGTCCTAATAAGGTACAGATAACAATCAGTTTATCGTGCATGCATAACACGTATCCTACGTACGGTTTATCTACTCATTACTTCTATCACGTACCACACAACTTTAATGTCACACACTAACTTTTGCGGAAGATCATAGTTAAAAATACACTTGTAACTCTTGTTAGAAATATTTTCTATGTGTTGGAATTTTTAGAAAATTTCGCCATAGTTTCCTTTGTAAACGGAGGTGTCCATGCTATTTAGCATATCATTTTCTTTTCAAAATAATCACAATAATCATCAACAAACACTTTACATCACCAAGAGCGAAAGCTATATGCTTTATATAATAATCATGAACTTGATATTTCACAAAAACGATTAGTAACTTGGTAAAGTGTTTAGTGGGTTTAGTTACCCTCCAAAGTATGTTTAGTTCTTTTAAAATCTCATTCTCGCAAAGGTTTGGTGTTTACAACTTATAAACATAATTTTACAAAAATTATTCTTTTGAACTCTTCTTGTAAATAAAGTGTCTTATAACGCGATTAGATCCATTTCGAGCGTCGAAACCTAAAACGTCGTAAACATATACTTTTTTTTATTTTTTAGTCGAAATATCCGTATCGCGCGTAGGTCCGTAACGAGCCTCGAAACCTAATACGTCGTAGATAGATAATAGTTATAATATACCGTTCGGGTCGTCCGTAACGCGATTAGGTCCATTTCGAGCGTCGAAACCTAAGACGCCGTAAATATATAGCTTTTTTTTTATTTTTTAGTCGAAACTTCCGTATCGCGCGTAGGTCCGTAACGAGCCTCGAAACCTAATATGTCGTAGATAGATAATAATTATAATATACCGTTCGGGTCCTCCGTAACGCGATTAGGTCCATTTCGAGCGTTGAAACCTAAGACGTCGTAAATATATAGTTTTTTTTTTATTTTTTAGTCGAAACGTCCGTATCGCGCGTAGGTCCGTAACGAGCCTCGAAACCTAAGACGTCGTAGATAGATAATAATTATAATATACTGTTCGGGTCGTCCGAAAAAGCGATTAGGTCCATTTCGAGCGTCGAAACCTAAGACGTCGTAAATGTATAGTTTTTTTTTATTTTTTAGTCGAAACGTCCGTATCGCGCGTAGGTCCATAACGAGCCTCGAAACCTAATACGTCGTAGATAGATAATAGTTATAATATATAGTCGGGGTCATTCGGGGAGGTGGCGGTGTTATATTTTTTTAAAAAATTAAATAAAAATTTTTATATTTTGAAACTACAATGGATTAAAATTGTTTAATCATGCAGATATGGAAGTCGCTATGGGTAGAGGGAGAGGCCGGGGAGGTGGTGGTGAGGTGGCGGTGGCGGTGGAGGTGGACGTGGCCACGCACATGGAGCGGCAGGGGCGTTGATCGCGATGGCGTGCCTGGTGGGCGTGGACGTGGACGCGGCTGTGGCGCTGGACGTGGGCGCGGGCGTGGCACTGACCCTGGAGAGGATCCCCTGTTGGAGAATGATTATTTGAGGTTCGAAGAGGGGAGCGAGGCTTATCACAGATGTGAAAAGTTTCGTCGTATGGAGATAGGCGGCCACTGTGCCCTCGATTGGGGAGCTCTAGAAGAGGTTGAGGAGGCGGCGAGAGCCCGACAGTTCATCGGACACGATACTCCATGGTTGATGTATACTATTTGTTACTGTTTTTCTTTGTTTTGTATACAACATGCATACTAACCACACTGTGTGACAGGTTGTTCGATATTGCATACACGCCGTCTTACAGGGTCATGGCGTGCGAGTTTTTTTCGAGTTTCGAGTTCGCTCCCAGGCCTGCAGACCCCTCGATTGGGGAGCTCTAGAAGAGGTTGAGGAGGCTGCGAGAGCACGACAGTTCATCGGACACGATACTCCATGGTCGATGTATACTATTTGTTACTGTTTTTTCTTTGTTTAGTATACGACATGCATACTAACCACACTGTGTGACAGGTTGTTCGATATTGCATACACGCCGTCTTACAGGGTCATGGCGTGCGAGTTTTTGTCGAGTTTCGACTTCGCTCCCAGGACTTTCTCACCGATCCCCTCTACCGCTACCTACACAAGCTTATTGCCACATCTATAGCACTACGCGAGCAGAGTCACGAGTGGTGCACTCAGGGGGATCTCTTTTACCTGTACTGCCTTATATGGGGGGGAGAGGTGCGCCCTCCATCGCTGCCTAGCAAAGTGGTTCGCGACGGCGTTCTACAAGCAGGACAGGTCTGTGCTGTACGGGGGGGGGGGGGGGGTACATCACACGTATCGCCGTCTCCTTGGGCCTTGTTCTCCAGCAGGACTAATTATTCTCGGATGGGGGCGTGGTGGAGCCGAGCTTGTTGACCCGTGCTACCCTGATCGGCATGCACATGACGCGTGACTTCCCTGGGCTCGGTCTGCGACTTATAGGAGGGAACGGGCAGGTCTTCGCCCCCACCGCTCTCCCAGACGAGCTACCAGAGTTGCTTCCAGAGCCGCCACAAGGTGAGGGTGAGCCGGCAGATAGTGATGCCGCAGAGGGCGACGACGGCGACGGCTCCGATGACGACGATGGTGTCCACGTTGAGCCACCACCACCTCAGTTGCCGCCTCCATTTCCGTTAGGTGCTCCGGCACAGCAGCCGCAGCCACATGGGGTGCCTCATTAACCCCAGCACGTATTCAACGACGAGCTCGATCCAGCTGTGGCACGTGCTTTGGCTGAGTTGGAGGATCGGATGCTTCATGCAGGCGTGGATGAAGGCCGCTCACGGCTGTATGGAGCGTCTTCTCATGGAGGCGATCCAGGCATTCCGGTGTGGTGAGCAGTCCGGTTCGGATCAGGGGACGGGGACCTCAGGCACTGCGGGGGCGGGGCCCTCAGGAACCACTCAGGATCCATAGGTTTAGGATCGTTGTACTTTTGTTGTATTTTGACGGTTTATGTATTTTGAACAATTGCCTGTGTATGTACAAACTTATTATGTAATTAAATTTGCAGTTTCAATTTATTTGTATTTGTGATTGTTTATTTTAACTGTTTAGATTGGTATGCTTGGTTACGTACAATCGATAATACGATATTAAGTTAAAAATGTGATACGGTACGTTATAAAAATAATACGATACTTAGCGATATAAATTAATAAAGATTTTCAAACTTATTAAAAATAACTAATAATAAACACTAATAAACTCAAAACACCAAAATCCCAACACAACACACAAAAAATAAACTTCAAAAATTCAGGGTGTCAATACGCATCGTATAGGCCTATACGATGCGTATTATGCCAGCCGCCAGACAACATCTCCACCTGTCAGTCTGCAATGTTTTTTAACTTTTTCAATAGGCATCATATAGGTCTATACTATACGTATCGAAAATCCAGGAAGTGCAAATAAATAATGAGGTGTGGAAATAGAATTCCCCTAGACATTTAGCTCTTTGTATCGAGTAAATGTGGCATTTGTGATTTTTCTGTCCACCACCCATCACCGCGTAAGTGTGTCCGTAGCCCATTAGGAGTTGACGTGTTTTTTTTGTTTTTTTTTCTTTTTTCTTTTTTTGGTTCTGACGGGACAAATGAAACGAAGGTTCGTTCATTACAACTCCTAAATTTAGTTGATATTTTATGGAATATGATCAAAATAAAATAGTCAAAAGTTAAACTGCTGCTGTTTTTTAATAATACAGTGTGGAAATTTCACAGCTACCATCCAAGAGCTTCGTCAACCCATAAATCAGCAAAATTATTTGGAGAAGATATGAGTTATTTTTTAACTAATATACCTGTGACCGTATAATTTTCAAAATTATTTGGAGAAGATATGACTATAGGAAAACAAACAAATCAGCCATTTTCGAAGAAGACGAAGAAAACAATAACCAAATCATTCCTATTGACGCCTCTAGACTTCAGCCAATAAGTCTGTATATCCAATCCCAAAAAACAGAATAACGCCCACCGGAAAATCAAGATCTGAAACTCAACCTCTTCATCAAACCAACTACAAACGTATGTATATCCCCTTCAATATCTTCACATGGGTCCTCCTTTTTCCACTTATTCTTTCACTTCCCGCCGTTAATTCAGATCCCCGTGCAACCCCCGCCGGAAACCTCACATGCGGCCACGTCCGTGATACGACGACCACATTCATCCCCGCATTTGTACGAGTAATGGAACGTATCTCTTCTTACCTTAACGATTCTAATAACAACTTCGCCATCACAAACTTCACCCCTTTATCCTCACCTCCTTTTTACGTATTAGTTCAATGCCACCATGATCTTTCCCTCAAGGATTGTCTTGTTTGTTACGCGGTCAGCCGTAACCCTGTTCCGGGATGCCTTCCCAGAACTTCCGCCCGTATTTTCTTAGACGGGTGTTTTGTTCGTTATGATAATTACAGTTTTTTCCAAGAAGCTATTGATCCTGCAACCGATGCTACAAACTGTAATTCGAGTCTGCCTGAAGGTGGGAGTTTTGATTTTAATCCAAGTGTTGTGGATTTGGTTGGTAATGAGCAGTAAGGTATGGTGGATTTGGCTCTATGGATTTAAAGGGAGTTTATGGATTAGCGCAGTGTTGGGATAGTTTGAGTAATGAAGAGTGTAGTCTTTGTTTGAATGAAGCAATATCAGAAGCAATAAGTTGCTTGCCAAGTGCAGAAGGAAGGGTTATGAATGCAGGCTGTTTCTTGAGGTATTCTACAGAGAATTTTATCAATAATTATTCAAAAGAAGTTCCTGGACGGGCTGGGGACGACCCCCACACCCTCCAGCCTAACAATACTTCACAATCAGACATGGGTAGATCTGGTATTTCAATTTCACTTGATCCTTTCTGTTTATAGTCTTTTTATTGACTTTATTTTCGGAATCATGATGATAAAAATAAATCTATTATCTATTATATATAATAAATGAAAGTTATTTGGGCCACGTGTCACTTGATTAGGGCATCCTCAGTTCTCTTTTCCCGCCCAACAGTGCCATCCTCTTTTCCTTATATAACCTCTCTTCTCACTTCTGATCTTTCTTTACAAACGCCTAGGGTTCTTTCTCTCTCTATATTCAGGCGATTCAAATTCAAATTTCACAAACCTTAATCTTCTTCCAGACGCCACCATAAAATCATCTTTTGTTCATCGATTACTTAATCAAAAGGTTTGTTCTTCTTTTTTTTAGTTGAAATACTTTCATGATTTCCTGTTATTTATACTAATCCTTTGTTTTTTGTGTCTTTTCATGTAACCATTGTTAGGGTTGTTGTCATCAAAGTTGAAATCCGCTTAGCTGCGGATAGATTTCTGCCATAAGCTGGTATGTTTGAATATGTTTTGAAATTAGCGTTTTTTTCTAGATGGTGATGATATGAGTATAACATCTGTTGATTATTGATGTTTGAGTATGTTCAGCCATTATTCTTTCTGAAATTAGAGTTTCATTGGTATTATCTGTTTGTAACAGCAGTGGTTCAGCATCTACAGTGGATTCAACATCAGGTGTTTGCTATTATTGTTTGATGTTGTTTGCTATTATTGTCTGATGTTGTTTGCTATTGTTGTTTGATGTTGTTTGCTATTGTTGTTTGATGTTGTTTGCTATTGTTGTTTGCAGTTGAAGATATCTTAATTAAGGTAATAATTGTACTACATCCTGTTGAAAATTAGATTTGATGAATTTAGGGAAAGTGAGGTTGAAAGTTAATAACCCAACAGTGGAGCATTTCATTCTACAAGTTCCATAAATTAAGGGTATTCTCATACAATGATGATGATTGTTCCACGGTAGTTTTCCAGTATTATTGTTCCAGCATCGTTTAAAGTATGTGTTTTTTGCTACTCTGATTTTCAATTTTGAGTTTTTTATTTTGAAGTGATATACTCTAATTCTCGGTTTATATTTCAGTCTAATCACAGTTGTTTGAAATTCATACAATCTGCTGCGGGTTATTATAGGTTTGTATTCAAAGAAGCATAAAGTTTAATTAAACACAAAGAAAGATTATTAAATTTATAGTTAAAATAATTTTTGCTTATGTCTAAATGATGATGGTGATTATAATTGACTTGTGCAGAAGATGATGATGTAGAACCCACAGTAGTTCCTACTAAACGCAAGAAAGGATCTGCTATTGTTATAATTGACTTGTGCAGAAGATTTCATGTTGTAAGAATCAGTGAATTCTCAGATAATAGATTGCTTTGCCGGATTAGATTATGTGTTAAGTTATAGTTCTTTAAGTGATTGTTTCGTTTTCTTGAATTCTATGTAATTTTGTAAAGAAGTACAATAACAAACAGTGTTTTTAACATCTGTTTGCAATTTGGTCAATAGTTAATGGAAACCCCTGTTAGGTTGAACAGTAGATGTTATTAACTAAAACATCTGTTCAGGAAAACGACTGTTTGCACTTTATGTACCTAGAGTTTGATTAATCAAAGGAAAACGACTGTTTAGTATCAGCAGTGGTTCAGCATCTACAACGGATTCAAATTTAGTATTTAATTATCAGTGGTTCTTATGTAACTTTAGTATTTCATTATGCGTTTGTTTCATGTTGTAAGAATCACTGAATTCTCAGATAATAGATTGCTTTGCCGGATTAGATTATGTGTTACATTATAGTTCTTTAAGTGATTGTTTTGTTTTCTTGAATTCTATGTAATTTTGTAAAGAAGTACAATAACAGTGGTTTTAACATCTGTTTGCAATTTGGTCAATAGTTAATGGAAACCCCTGTTAGGTTGAACAGTAGATGTTATTAACTTAAACATTTGTTCAGGGTTAAACAGATGTTTGGGGTTTAACAGATGTTTGGCTCTAAACCAAACATCTGTTTAAGGTCAACATCTATTTGAGTATTGGTCCTGTTGTGAAATTTGTTTGACCCAACAGTGGTTTTAAACCACCAGATAAACATCTCTTTATGTGCAAACACCTGTTTATGGTCAAATTTCTGTTTATGGTCAAATTACTGATAGGAAAAAATAGCCACTGGTGACTTTTTTATTCTTGACATCAGTTCCCAATAAACATTAGTTCCCAATAAACATCAGTTCCCAATAAACATCATCACAATTGCGGTCAAATCAAATCAGTAATTACTAATAATATCAGTAATTTTGAAATTCAAAATTCAAACCATATATATTTTTATCCTTAATGTTAAATTAAAAAATAAAAAAATACTTTTTGACTATTTGTTGCAAATCTAATCAATAATAATTAATTGTAATTTCTTGAGCTTTGGACTTTTAAAATATGCAAAACTAGAATTTCAAACTGACGGTTATCTCCGATTACACTTCTTTGTTTAAAAAACTGCCACTGCAAGGAAAAATAGCCACTGCTCACTTTCAAATCAGATCACTGATAATATCAGTAATTTTGAAATTTTGAAATTAAATTTATTCAAGATGGTAATTTAGAATTGACGTTCTCTCTTTTTTTTTCCCTACTTTGCATATCATTACTAATATTTATTTACTTTATTAAGGAGGGATATAAAGATATACACTACTTACCTAACAGTTCCCAATAAACATCATCACAATTGCGGTCAAATCAAATCAGTAATTACTAATAATATCAGTAATTTTGAAATTCAAAATTCAAACCATATATATTTTTATCCTTAATGTTAAATTAAAAAATAAAAAAATACTTTTTGACTATTTGTTGCAAATCTAATCAATAATAATTAATTGTAATTTCTTGAGCTTTGGACTTTTAAAATATGCAAAACTAGAATTTCAAACTGACGGTTATCTCCGATTACACTTCTTTGTTTAAAAAACTGCCACTGCTAGGAAAAATAGCCACTGCTCACTTTCAAATCAGATCACTGATAATATCAGTAATTTTGAAATTTTAAAATTAAATTTATTCAAGATGGTAATTTAGAATTGACGTTCTCTCTTTTTTTTTCCCCTACTTTGCATATCATTACTAATATTTATTTACTTTATTAAGGAGGGATATAAAGATATACACTACTTACCTAACAGTTCCCAATAAACATCAGTTCCCAATAAACATCACCACAATTGTGGTCAAATCAAATCAGTAATTACTAATAATATCAGTAATTTTGAAATTCAAAATTCAAACCATATATATTTTTATCCTTAATGTTAAATTAAAAAATAAAAAAAAAACTTTTTGACTATTTGTTGCAAATCTAATCAATAATAATTAATTGTAATTTCTTGAGCTTTGGACTTTTAAAATATGCAAAACTAGAATTTCAAACTGACGGTTGTCTCCGATTACACTTCTTTGTTTAAAAAACTGCCACTGCTAGGAAAAATAGCCACTGCTCACTTTTTGTTTACCATTGACTGACCAAACATCAGTGTTTAAAAACCTGTGGGGTATCCACTGATAGGAAAAATATCCACTGCTCACTTTTTTTATTGTTGAGATCTATTGATATTGACCATCAGTGGTTTTCTTAAAAAACGGCCATTGCTCACTTTTTTGTTATTGATTGTTTTAGTTTAGTGATAGATTGAAATTATCAAATAAAAAGTAGAATTACAATAAAATTACCATTTTACCTCATCTTTACATACCAATGAGGTAAGATTTCAAACAACATTGTTTTGATCATAAAATTTAAAATTAAATTAAAAAATAAAAAAATTTCTTTATAACTATTTGTTGCAAATCAAATCAGTAATTAATGTTAATTTCTTGAGCTTTGGACATTTCAAACTCACGGTTATTATGTTTTTAAAAATTAGAAAAGTCATCATGACAATGACAGTTGCTTTCAAATCATCATCAGTAACTACAGAAAAGTCATCATGAAAATTGACCTTCTCTCTCTTTTTTTTTTGGGAACTACTTTGCATAAGAATTCAAATATTTAATATTTTAATAAAGAGAGGATAAGGATATATACTACTGTGGATTACGTATAAACATCAGTTCCCAATAAATAAGATAATTTAATAATTATCAGTTCCCACATTCAAAATTGAAAATTCAAACCGTATATTCTAATCCTATAAATAAGATATAATTATCTACTATCAGATTCAAATCTCGCTCGCTCATATATGTGTGCGTATATCTCTCTCTCAAATGCATCTTTCTTGTGATTTACGCGCTAATCTCCGATTACACTTCTTTGTTCCAATGTTTGTTGAACATGTTATCGTTCCAGTATCATTGTTCCAACATCGTCGTTTCAATGAAGATTCCCATCACAAGTCAACCTTTCAATATGGATGTTGCAGTATCATTGTTGCAACATCGTGAAAAGTTGCGTTGTGAGATTTTCATTAAATCGAAAGTCAGGTTTTCTTGTGTCAGGTTTGTCATTGGGATTTCTTCTTTTATAGAAAGTATGGATAGATTCTTACAATATCTTGAAAACTTAGATGTGCTACAACAGTTGAGAAGAGACCTTTGCATTTTAGGTTTGTTTCTTGTTTGTGTTGTCAGTAATATAGAGTGCGGTGATAGAGACTTGCAGTTCTTGGCGATGCTGAAGTACATACATCTAGAGGTTCAGCAATGGATGGAGTTGAAACTAAAGTTTCTTAATTCTTGCTGTTATTCTTAGATTTGAACTTTAATACTGTTTAGTATGTCATGTAATTATTGGACTTTTAGTTTTAAGGTCATGAATAAATTAATAAATTTTATTTTATGAATCTATGTTGTATTTTTTTTTATTATTTACTGTTTTAGTAAGATTTAAATTATGTTGATGTTGAATTGTGTCTGAACATCTGTTTGGTAAGACAACGGAGGTTTAATAGTGTCAATGCTTCTTCTCAAAGGGTTATGTTGCGGTTATAACAGCTGATCATGCTAAGGATTGTTATAGTTAACAACTGCTCTTTATAAAGACTGATGTTCTTAATGGTTGATGAGGCCTATCCACTGTTGAAGACAAAGCCATGTTAAAGACAATGTAGCTAAAGCCTGATCAACCAAAGGAAAACCACTGCTCAGTAGCAGCAGTGCTTCAGCATCTATAGTGGATTCAACTTTAGTATTTCTGTACCAGTGTTTCTATGTTGTGTTATATTTTTATTTATTATTTAGTGTTTGAGTACGATTTAAATTATGTTGATGTTGAATTGTGTCTGAACATCTGTTTCATAAGACAATAGAGATTTAATAGTTTCAATGCTTCCTCTCAAAGGGTTATGTTGTGGTTATAACAGCTGATCATGCTAAGGACTGTTATAATTAACCACTGCTCCTTATAAATACTGATGTTCTTAAAGGCTCATGAGGCCTATCCACTGTTGAAGACAAAGCCATGTTAAAGACAAGCACTTATGTACCTAAAGCCTGATCAACGAAAGGAAAACCACTGCTCAGTAACAGCAGTGCTTCAGCATCTATAGTGGATTCAACTTTAGTATTTCTGTACCAGTGTTTCTATGTTGTATTCTATTTTTATTTATTATTTAGTGTTTGAGTACGATTTAAATTATGTTGATGTTGAATTGTGTCTGAACATCTGTTTGATAAGACAACAGAGGTTTAATACTTTCAATGCTTCCTCTCAAAGAGGTTTTTGAGTCGTTATAACAGCTGATCATGCTAAGGACTGTTATAATTAACCACTGCTCCTTATAAATACTGATGTTCTTAAAGATTGATGAGGCCTATCCACTGTTGAAGACAAAGCCATGTTAAAGACAAGCACTTATGTTCCTAAAGTTTGATCAACGAAAGGAAAAACATTGCTCAGTAGCAGCAGTGCTTCAGCATCTATAGTGGATTCAACATCAGTATTTTATACTCTGTTAGATTGTTAAATTTCATATCATAGGGTTGTTTATATGTAACGGTATTTATCACATCACCCCAGCATGCTAACTGATTATATGTAATACTTTATTTAAAAAATCTCAAAATTCGTCTTAAAAATAGTTAAAATGATTTTTTTTATGAATTATAAGCATTAAAATGTTTTAAGGCTATCCACTGATAACTTAAAGTCTCCCACTGTTTTTCAGTGTAATCATTGCAACCACTGTTATTATTCCATCAGTGTTTTCATAAAACAATTGTGTTCCATTACTCATCAGGGGTTGGCTCGTGGACAGTTCATAGCCGTCAGATCTTTTGTAACCACTGCCACGTCAGCATTCACTTTTCCTGCGATAAAACCCTGATCAAAACCCCCAATCAGGGTTTAACTGTCGAATCGAATTCATTTTTCCTTTTTCAAAGCAGTTATCCTCCATTTCTCTCAAAATTCCTCATCGTCCTTCTTCCTCAAATGGCAAAATCACGGTCTTCATCAGGTAAAAGGAAATCCAGTCAAAAGGTCATACAGATTCGATACAAAGCTCCCCATAACTACTTGGGACTCTTGACAAAACCAAGTAACACTGAAACGTTCAATTCCGTCATAGATGCCCTTTCGTCTTCAAAATACAAAACTTTGTTGACTTCTGATGCTCCGATTTACTTGGCAACCCAGAGGGAATTTTGGAAAAATGCAAAACTTGAATATCAAGATAAAACACCCATAGCTATCAATTCCTCGATAAAGGGTGTTGATGTTAAAATCACACCACAAACCATTTCTGAGGTGTTTGAACTCAATGATCTTGAAGGTAAGACTTTTTTCCCTAAAATAGAGTATCAAACAGATTTTTTAGAAAGAGGGTATGCAAAGCAAATGAAAAAAAACACTTTGCAAAAAGGCAGTTTTCCCCCTGCCCCAAGGTTTTTGTTTCATACCCTCTTAATGTGTGTTTCTAATAAGACCACTGCTTTCAATGAAATTCCATTAAAGATCCAATACCTGGCATATGCTATCTTGCATGGGGAAAACTTTAACTACTCACAGGAGATCTTTAATGACTTGGTAAAAAATGTTGATAGCAAATCATTTTTACTATTTCCAAGGTTCCTAAGCTTTTATTTTCAAAAGAAATTTGGAAAGGATGATGCTCATGTACTCATCCAGGGTGAACCTTTTCAAATAAATGGCCTTACACCGTTAACATTTACAAGGCTATCAAAAGTGTCCAAAACACAAGCACAGGCTCCTGAGCAGACTTTAGCAGCTACCACTGCTCCTCAGGCAGCTGCTGCTGAGCCCACTGCTCAAGGTGATCACAGCAGCAAAACAACTGCTGTGAAACCGACACCTAAATCCACCAAAAGACCAAGACAGAAGAAAACACAAAAGCCCATCAAACCTAAAACAAAGGCAACTCTGGAAGATGAGATCCCAGAGCCACTGCCGGTGAAAACACAAAAGTCACCAGAAACCACTGCTGCTACTTCCTCACAGCAGATGGTAGAAATATCTCAACCTGAGCCTCAAACTCCTCCTGTTTCTTTTCAAAAAGAACAGGTTGTAAGAATAGGGACATCAAATTATGTTGCGTTGGACTCACATGAATCCATCATCCCCAGCCCACTGCCCGGGGCAAATCCTCTTTCCACTCCCGTACTCACTGTTACAATTCCACCACAAACAAAACTTTTGTTGGATGCAGTTGATATAAATCAGATAGCAATCAGTTCCTCTCAACCCCCTATCACTGAGAGCATGCCACAGAAAGTGACTGTGTCTGAGCTCCCTATCATTGCTAACCCACCAATAACACCTGAGGAGGTTACACTGCAGGATGTACAAGTACTTCCTGTCAGTAGTTTAAGTGAAGCAGCTACTACAAGTGTTGAACCCACTGGTTTACACTTGGACAGTAGTTTCATTAATCAGACTTCCTTGAAGGCAATTTCTTCTATGAGAACCTTTCTAAATACTGGTGTGTATCCTGTATACACTGGTGAGCTTAGATTGGTAACCTCTGCTGAGGAAAGAAGTCCCCAGTTCCAAGAAAAAAGGGGAAACAGGGGATGAGTTTTGGGAAAGTCTCCCTCAGTCAACCACTGTTACAACCACCTCTGGTGGGAAATCAGATGATCCCATTAAATTGGATGATGGTTTAATGTACCGAGAATTGAGGGAGAGGCTTAACAAACTGGATACATCTATTGCAGAAATCAAAACCATACTACAACAGTTGTTACAAAAACAGCAGGCACCACCTGCTCCCACTGACCTTTGGGCATTATTTCAACCTCTGCTTCACCAACAAAGAGCAAATGCTGATCAGAAACATGAAATTCAGCTTCAAAATATCAGAAATATAATGGAAGCTAGGTTCAAAGACACTCAGGCAGATATAAAACCCTGAAGGCTCAATTTATGAACACCACTGGCACTGCTCCTCCCTCTATCATCTTTGTGGACAGCCCACCACCGAATAATGCCAAAAAGGCGGAGAAAATGAGGCAGTTGAAGAAAAAGGGATATGAAGATGGTCTGTACATTGCACCAGATAATTCAACAATGCTTGCACACATCCCTTTGCCAGATGGTTCCAAAAAGGTTGATGTAACCTTAAATGCCATTGCTGATGCAAAAGCAAGGGTGAAAAAGGATATGGAGGCAAAGGATAAAGGAAGGTTTGAACAGGAGAAGAGAGTTTTTATGGAGATGAATGAACAGGGTACTTCTGAGGCAAAGGATCAAGAAAATTCTCAGCCCATAAGAAAGTCTACTAGAAAAGTCATACAACCCAAAACCACACCTCCCAAATCCACAAAACAAACTCCCAAACCTTCCAAAAGCTCCACACATCAATCTTCGAAACCAACAGATGTTAAAACACCTGTTGTATCAACAGTTGTTGCTTCTTTAGTAATTTCAACATCTGTTATCCAAACTTTCACCGCTACGACTTCAACACACACTACATCCACTGTCTTATCTCCATTACGAAAAATCCCTTCACCACCACCAATACCACCTGCTAAAAGGCAGAAGACAACAGTTGACACATCATCCGTGGTAATGGCAACAGTGGTTGAAACACCAGTTGTTTCAACAGCTGTTAGTCAAACACACACCATCACTACTCAAACACCCCAAACAAAACCATCATCACAAAACTCACCACCTGCCTTAAAGCAAAAGACAACTGTTGATACATCAACAGTGGTTGAGACACCAGTTGTTTCGACAACTGTTAGTCAATTACCTACCACTTTTAACAATCCTTCCCAAGCCATAATTCTGTTTGCTCCAAAACCTCAAATAGAAACACCTCCTCCTGAAAATGTGTATACTAGAAGAAAAAATATTCAAGTGCATGATGATGATATACCAGCACCTGATCCTGTTTCATCTGTACCTTACAAAATCACCAAACCTGAATCTTTCATTCCTCCAAAATTGGTCAATCCAATCAAAGATCCAATATCTCTTCAAGGATATGAGTCTGCAGATGGTACCCCAGCAGCTGCCAGTTATCCACTGGAACTCCATGCAGTAAAGAATGAAATGAGGCAGTTCTACACAGTTGATGATCCTTCAAAAAGGAAATTCCCTTCTCTGGTTGGTTTTAGAAATCCAAAAAACATGGATGAATATCTAAAACTAAAAGCTAGACAAGCTCAAATAATAGCTAGGGTTGAATGCGAAGGAGAAAATGACAATGTGTATTCAAGTCATTATCAGTTTTTACTCACCAAAGTCAAGCTCATGGAAGACTATGCTAGAGATTTGAGTAAAGAAATGTCAAATTTACCACCAGAACCTGGCCTGCAAAAAGATGTGAGAAAAGACATTCTGGCATTGATCATGAGTGAGAAGTTCTACCCTGCCAAGGAAGAGCAATTCCAAGATTGGCCACTTGTTGGTCTCAAAGCAGAACTCAATAGAATTGAAAGAGTAAAAAGAGATCCAAGCATGAAAAGGTCAGCTCCAAATTGGCGTAAATACAAAAAGGCTATTGATGATCTTACCTTGGAGTATAAAAGAAAGAAACAAGAGTTGGTTGATGCAAAGGTTGCAACTGCCAAGGCCATAGCAAAATGGACAAGGCAGTACATTGATAAAGCTTATGAAAGGCTTAGAAAAAAGAGAGAAACAGATCCTAGCCTTCCAAAGAAGTCTGATTACAAAACTATTAACATGTCAAAGAAGCAGCTCCACAATTCTGAACCACTGTTCACATCATCAGATACTTCTGTCATTATGTTAAACCAAAGAAAGAGGCAAAAGTTGACTGATGCAGAAGAGAAAGAGCAAGAAGCTGTATATTTTAAACAGGCTATCAAGACAATGGCATTTGAAGATGACAGCTCAACAAAGCTTCTACATACATTGGAATCCAACCACTGATGAAGCATAAAAATTGAACCTCAAACATCAGTGCTTAGATTACAACAGTGGAATGAAGAATCAATGTTTATGTATCAGTAGTTTGAATATAATCAGTGTCTGTAGTGTCTGTTGTTATAGATTCAGTGTTTATGTTGAACATCTGATCTGATTTACTTTTGGTCAACATTTGTTTGAATTTTGGTCAACATCTTATTTTGTTAAGAAGTACAAGAACAAACATTTTTACAAAATCCCAAATCACCCGATCATTTAAGTGCATTGAAGTAAAATTGGAAATGAGGATGGTTTGCGCATGTGAAGCGGAGGCAAACGACGGCACCAGTTAGAATAGTGGAAACTCTTACTGTGGAGGGGAGGAGAGGAAGAGGCAGACCCAAACTGATATGGGATGAGCAGATTAGGCATGATTTACTAGAGTTGCATCTTTCTGAGGACATGGTCCAAGATAGGACTTCGTGGAGGCGTAGGATTAGGGTTAAGGACTTCTAGAGGATTTTACAGTAAGGTCTTGGGTGTGTTTTAGGGACGTAGGTTTTCCTATCCTTTAAGTGACTTTACCGGTGATTGCGTTCTTGTGTTCATGCCCAAATGATGTTACATGCTATTATACATGATCTACATTATATTGTGTCACACTGTTCATTTTCTTGGGTTTGGTGATTTCTTTTTTCTATTCTTCGACGTGGTGTATTGGTATGCTGTTCGTTTTGGAGCCGAGGGTCTCTCTGGAAGCAGCCTCTCTATCCCTAGGGATAGAGGAAAGGTCTGTCTACATCCCACCCTCCCCAGACCCTATAAGTAGCTTTGCTATTTGGGGGATTTACTGGGTATCTTTGTTGTTGTTGTTGAAGTAAAATTGGAAATAATGTTATTCATGTGGTCCTGTTGTTGAATAGATCTAATTCCGTGATTTTAAGACAATGTCGTTGAATAGAATAAGATGGTTGATGTAATGTGGTCGTATTAATAACAAATTGTAATTAATTAATCTAAATAACTTTCCCGAGCCCGGGAAGCAATCCCGGGTAAAAACCTAGTAAATAAATAAATAAAAAGCCGATCGCCTCTTAGACTATCCTCTATCACAACTCAACTCAACCCAACCAAATCTTTTATTAAAATATAAGTTTCTCTCTCTTCCACCTACACAACCCAATTCAATCCAACTTTTCACTCACATTCACAACCCAACCCAACCTACACCAATATTTTATTAAATAAATATAATTTATAATTATTCTTTATTACAATAATCTATATTGATAACCACTTAAATAATAGAAAAAGAAAAAAATATATATTATAATATTGAACAACCGTTTGCAACCTTTGGTTGTTCTGCCGATCCGGTCGAAGCATTTAATTATTTTTTACATTTTTAAATTGCATATGGCTTTTGTCTTTTTGTAATATGTGGCAACCGGTTGGTGAAAATAATCACCATAGTGGGTAGTCTTAGCTAATGGCGTTCAAATCTCACAAAATGAATAATAGATGGATTTAAGGAGTATATTATAGGAATGTGTTCACCGCTAGAAATAAATCATTTGACCAGGGTTGACTTTTTAGATTCATCTATGGGAAAATTATCAAAATATCAATTGACCAAAACATTTTTTTAAAAATGTCACCCTCTGCGTTGGTGGAGAGGCGCATCAAGCGTGGTATGCGTCTCTCAAGCCGGGATGCGTCTCGGAACAAAACCCAATAAAAAATGGACACGTGGCCACGGGATGCGTCCTTAGAGCGAGGCATGACGCACGGGATGCGTCCGGCGAGTTTCTGAAGCGTCCGGTGAGTTTTCCGGCGAGTTACATGTTTCTGACGACTTTTCAGGCGACTTGCAGGTTTACGGCGACTTTTCCATATTTGCAGTCCATAGATGCCGACACATATTTCACCTGTTTCGTTTTACTTGTTTGTCCTCATTTTAAAACTTTCATCAAACACCTCCAATCATCTTAACCTATTTATCATTTATTTTAAATCAATCTTTTAGTCCACTTGCACAAAAACATCAACAAGGTTAGACCATCAAAGTTAAGTAATGTGATTTCATAAATAATGTTCATGGTGGTGCTTTAGGGTGAGGAGAGAGGATGTGGTGAGGCTTTAAAGTGGTGCAGATGTGTGAGAGAGTCTAGGTTAGAGAGAGAAAGAGAAGAGAGTGAGGAGAGAGAACGAGAAGAGAGAAAGAGAGAAGAGAAAAAAAATATAGACGCATCTCGCTTCTAAGGGTGAGAGGGGCACTCCTCTCTTAGGGGAGTCCCCTCTCTTACGCACGGCCAATCAGCACGCGCCACGTCAATCTTAACTCCCCTCATACCCTCAATTTGATGGCGGCACTCCTCTCTTAGGAGACTTGCTTTTTTCTTTTTCTTTTTTTTTTGTTTTTTTTATTTGTTGTAATTATGTATGTTTATAAATTAAACAAATATTAATAAAAATTAAATAAAATTTAATAAAAGACATTTCATTAAATTAAAAATAAAAATTACATTCAAACTAGAAAAATAAAAAAAACAAACTACTCGTCGTCGGAACTCACTTCAAGGTGAGGTAGATCTAAACGTCCGAGATGCTCAACGAGATCGTGTTTTAGTCTCCAATGCGTTTCTTCGTCAATGAGCTCGCTATAAGCTGTATCATCGAAGACGGGTTCGTCTTTTATAATCATGTTATGTAAAATAATGCACGTATACACGATGGACCTTATCTTTTTCACCGTTTTGGAACGCATTGGACGATTTAGTATTCCCCACTTCGCCTTTAACACACCAAACGCCCGTTCCACATCTTTTCTTGCGGCATCGTGTTGCCTCTTGAACTTTTTTCATTCGAGATGTGAGGATATGGAAAAGACTTCACAAACACGGACCAGCTAGGGTAGATCCCATCAGTAAGATAATACCCGCGTTTGTATAAGTGGTCGTTCACCTGAAATGGACAATTTGGCGCCGTTCCGTTTCGTTGAGTAAGAAATAACGGAGATTGTTGGAGCACGTTGATGTCGTTTTGTGAACCCGCCGGGCCACAAAAAGCATGCCAAACCCACAAATCTTGAGACGCCACCGCCTCTAACATAACTGTCGGGTATTGATGATCGCCTCTCATATATTGTCCACGCAATTCTGTGGGGCACATTCTCCAGACGAAGTGTGTACAATCCAGACTACCCAACATACCAGGTAGGTGATGTATCTCCTCATGAGCCTGATACAATAGCGCAACGTCGTGGCTCGTTGGTCTACGTAAGAATTCACCGGCATACATTGTACAGACCGTCTCGCAGAAATATTCAAGGCACTCACGAGAGGTCCTTTCAGCCATATTTAAATACTCGTCGTTTTCGTCTGGTGGGTTACCGGTTGCAAGTTGTTAAATCGCAGAAGTAACCTTTTGCAACACCGTGGAACTTTTCTTCATTCTCCCGTCCAAGTCCTCTTGAAACCACTCGTTATTCGCTTCCACGTCACTAACAATTTTTAGGAACAAAGACTTGGACATACGAAACCTCTGACGAAAAATATCGGCATTAAATTTTGGATTTTCGACAAAATAATCGGCCATGAGTGTTTCGTGGCCTCCCACACAATCTCGACGGACAATTTTTTTTTACTAGACGATGCCGTGTCTAGTAGCTCCGCTTGTTGGATGAGATTTTGGAAGAAAATTAAACTACCATCGCTTGACGATGAATCTTCATCGTCGGGAAAGTCGGGCAGGGGAGAAAAAAACGGGAACTTGGAATCCATTTTTTTTTAAAGATTGGTTAAAAAAATTAGATGAGTTGAATGGGTGAGAGTTGTTTTGGGTTTGAAAAATAAAAAGATTAAAGAGGTAGTATTTATAGGGGTTAGGAAATTTTTTTTCTTTTTTTAAATGTATAACGGCTATATAGTCGTTTAAACTGCGATCCCCTCATCGGTAGGGCTGGCATATCGTGTATACCCGTACACGATAAGACACGACACGATAAGACACGATACACGATATGCCTTACACGAACACGACACGATAAGGTTTCGTGTCCTTTTTTTCAAACACGAACACGACACGATAAACACGAAAATTACCTGTTAATACCTGTTAACGAACACTAGAATAATCACATATTTAGAACCTGTTTAGTGAAACAAAACTCGCCAAAAGTTCACAAACAGCTTAAATAATCCATAAACACCGAATACTTAACAAGTTTAAAACAAAAATCCATAAACCGCAAATCATCTTCCAGCTGTGGAGCGGTGGATGCAGGCGGACAGTGGAGCGAGTGGATGGCCGGCTGTGGAGCGATGGATGGCCGGCGGTGGAGCGATGGATGGCCAACAGTGGGGCGGTGGAGCGATGGAGAGTTGAGAGAGTCAGAGAGATTAGGGTTTGCTTTTTTTTTTTAACTGAAGAAGAATCTGGATCTGGATGGATGTCGCCACCTATTTGACTATTATATTTTTTATTTAGTTATTTAATTAAAATAAAAATGTTAACATGTATTAACGGGTATCTAACAGGTAAACAGGTATCTAACCCGTTTAGACACGAAAATTAACAGGTTGTTTCGTGTCTACCTGTTAAGTACACGATACATGTTAAGGTCATACACGATACCTGTTAAGGTCGTGTAGGTTCGTGTCGTGTATTCGTGTACGTGTCTGAAATTGCCAGCCCTACTCATCGGTGAATACACACCGATCCTGCTCACCGATTTCGCTCCCCGCGGTGATGGCGGCGGTGTTCCCGCTCGGGGACTTGGGTCACCGCATGGGGTCACCGAGAGTGCCCCGTATACCCTAATGCGTCTGGGCTCACTTGCAAAACACCACGTGTCCAATTTTTATTGAGTGTTTATGGACGCATCAAGCCATGATGAGTCCCTCCAAAGACGCATAAGGGTGACAAAACTTAGTTTTGATCAACTGATATTTTCGTAATTTCCCCTTCATCTATGGAGTTCTATTTTTCTTGGATTCAGTTTGTGTTATTCTCATTTTTTTTAACTGAAAAACACACTTCTATAGGGTGTGAATCCACAACTACTTCATTGTGGAACACACTCACACGCCACTTTACAACCTGGATGTGCCAGTGAAAACAAATTATTTTAGATAATTTTGGATACTTGTTTTTTAAAGCAAGCTAACCTACTTTTATATACCCCAATGCATACTTGCACCTAGTTGCCGGATTTAAACCTCCACTTCTTATATGAAAGGAGACACCTTATCACCATAGTCTACTCCTTGAGTCCTTGCCTGGGCAACATACACGCCGTATGGTGCCTTCTTTAATTTTTGCGTCACTTTGAAAACTTTCATTTATTTATTTTGAATATAATTGTAATCTCAATGTTCATATGACTGTGTGTTCGGTGATCTCATGCTTGTTCATCATTTTGGACTTATATTTATATATTCCTGGGAAAATTATAGAAACTTACAACTAACTCTTTACTTCAAAGTTTATTTTACGGAATAAAGGCAAAGACAACATGGATTGGTCATAAACGTCGTGTGTGTGTATTAAATAGTATTCCAAAAGGTGGTTATTTGTCATACCATAAAATTACTTGGAGAGCACATGTTATAAGACTGGTGGGTGTGGGCGTTGCCCGCCTGGCGTTTTGGCCCTTTAACGTCGGGTGCTCCACCCCGGGTTGGCGTTTTGGTAGGTGTTGCCCGCTTGGCGTGGCAATAGTGCTTGGCGTGGGGCACTGGCCTGGGGTGACGTGTCTGGCAATGGTTGCCTGGGCGTTGATGACCGTTTGGCACGCCCCTTCCACAACGCCGTCCTAGCTACGCCCTTTCCACACCCCACTTTTTTGCGTGTGGACTGGTGGAGCCCACACCTGCCACGTGTCAAGCAATGCTCCGAACCCAAGCCTATCCACACCCCATACACATGCGTTATGTGGAGTAATTATATGGTACTTAAACCACATTCCTTTTTTATAAATCCTTTTTTCATGAATTCTTCATTAATAAATTCTACATCTAAAACCTTTAATATGAATTTTTAAATGGTATCACAGGACGCGGAAAGAACTGGATTGTGAAAGTAGGTAAGTTTCACTTCAATAAATTGTTGATCAATTTTAATTTAAACATTTGAGAAAGTTTTTAGGTGTTCTAATACTAGCTTCATATCTTTTAATCATAACAGGTATTGCAGTTGGAGCTCTTCTATTAACAGTTGTGTTGCTATGCACAATAAGTTACATCAAGAAGTTCTCACTAATCACTTATATAGCCACATTCAAATATAAAAATGAGGATGATAAAAGTGTTGAGGACTTTATCCAGCAATATGGTTCCTTGACTACCAAGAGGTACAGGTATTCTGATATCAAGAAAATAACCAACTCATTCCATGTCAAACTAGGCAGCGGGGGATTTGGAACCGTATATCTAGGGAAACTCTCAGATGGTCTCCATGTGGCGGTGAAAGTTTTGAACTCATCTAAAGCAAGTGGAAAAGAGTTCATTAACGAAGTCGCGAGCATTGGTAGGATTTTGTCACATTAACATTGTTTCTCTATTAGGGTTTTGTTCAGACAATCATAAGAGAGCTCTCGTATATGAGTTCATGCCAAATGGATCATTAGACAAGTTTATACATCATGATTTTGATCCTCAAAAACCAAGCACACGGTTAGTAGTGATGAAGTTGTATGAGGTGGCACTTGGAATAGCACGAGGTCTCGACTACTTGCATCGTGGGTGCAACCCTCGTATCCTACATCTGGACATAAAGCCACATAACATTCTTCTTGATGACAAGTTTTGTCCCAAGATAGCAGATTTCGGGCTTGCAAAGTTGTACTCAAGGGACAAGAGTATTGTTTCTATGTTGGAGGCTAGAGGCACCACCATTGGATATATAGCTCCTGAAGTTTTCAACAGAAACATTGGAGGAGTGTCCCATAAGTCTGATGTTTATAGTTATGGGATGTTGATTCTTGAAATGGTTGGAGGAAATAAAAAAGCGGATGTTGAGGTCGGCTCAAAAAGTACAAGTGATTCGTATTTTCCTTACTGGATTTACAATCGTCTTAAGAAGGACGACTATGTATTAGATGGTGTAACGAGTGTAGAAGAAAACGAACATGCTAAAAAGATGACGATAGTTGGTTTGTAGGGCATACAAACTGTTCCAACACAAAGACCGTCGATTGCTGAAGTTATCGACATGTTAGAGGGAAGTGTGGGAGCGTTGGAAGTTCCACAAAAACCATCCTTTTCTTCTGCTTTTGAAGCACCCGTTTACATAGGTAGCACTTCACAAAGTGAGCAAGAGAGTAGTGGCCATCAAAACTCATATGAACTATGAATTTCAGATTTTGGTCTTTTAGTTTACATGTCATAATAGCTGGTTATTTATAACATGTGAACTTCGAATCTTAGATGGCTAGATCCGAGGTGTGAGATAAGCTAATATGGCATGTATTGCGTGATCATGTTTTCTGTGATCTATAACACTAAATAATTATTTTACTTTTCATGTCAAATTTCTAATAAAGTACGTTTAGGGGGTCGTTGTTGGGGTAGCTGCATAACTGGCCTTTAAACTTTTACATTATGATTATGATTATGAATACATGAATAAAATATTCTCACCGCATTTGAGTACGGGAGAAACATAATTCTTGCATGAAATGTCAATTTGATGCATTTCCAACACCGATACTCACAGGTAGATAACACATTGATGCAAACATTTAACATAAATACACACAGCTTTAAGGTGTATGCTATAAAGATCGACACTCTTTCGCAACTTTAACTTACTTTACGATTCATATTTATATTTGTTGCCTTAACTGTGGTGCTACAGTGTTACACATGAACACTTTTCAAATTTCTAATACCACACAAATTTGGAGGATGGAAATTTTTGCTTTTGGGTTGGGAGTTTAGTGCACGTGGGCTCTAAAATCAACCAACTGGTCTAACCATGCATGCTTACACTTAGTATATATTTGAGAAAATTACCATTCTAGCCATGAATCAATTCAACTTACCAATTTAGCCAAGTCATGAGTCCTTGGAAGGACCTTCCAGCAGCTGATGCCTCTTCTTGTTCCTTTTTTGCGTCTGCCACTCTCCAATCGACACGTGTAGCAACAAAAGTCAGTTTTTCAGACGCATCCCATGAGTCGGCGACGCATCCTTTGCGTGAATGGTAATTTTCTCTTAATAAAATTCTAAAAGTGAATAGCAGATACGTAAGTCTGGTTGTCTTCTTCAATCAACACCCCACTCAACCCTAATTTCAAAATAACATACAACCGCCAATAATGACCGGAGTAGGACGACGGAGATGGTAATAGGCGATGGTGTTCGGTTGACGACGATGAAGATGTCAACACGATAAGAATGATGATGATGTTGAGGGACGACCGGAGACGAAGATGATGATGATGAAGGTTGACAGAGAGCGGAGGTGATCATCGGAGCTCCGGTATAGCCGGAGGCGATGGCCGAAGACGGAGAAGATGATCGGAAAACTCGAACCAGTGAGTTGCGTTTTTGTCAGACTCATCACATCAGTCGCTGTCACAAAATGTGCCATGCGTTTTTGTCAGACCCTTTGAAGTATTTGCGACGCTTACCATACGTCGCTAACGCATCCAAGTTTTTGTCAATGCTACACGTGTCGATTGGAGAGTGGCAGACGCAAAAAAGGAACAAGAAGAGGCATCAGCTGCTGGAAGGTCCTTCCAAGGACTCATGACTTGGCTAAATTGGTAAGTTGAATTGATTCTTGGCTAGAATGGTAATATACGAAACTTTCAAAATACCTTACTATATAGTGTCATATGACGTTTATTTCGAGGACGAAATTTCTTTTAAGTGGGGTAGAATTGTAATATACGAAACTTTCAAAACCCTAATCAAATAAATGTCATAAGTAGTGCGACATATTATTATGTCGGATATTCAACGCCAAGAACGCTGGTCAACCTTTAAACCACAATTAATTGGAGTATAATAATAATAATAATAATAATAATAATAATAATAATAGTAATAGTTAAGATTGTTGTGTCTATTATGTTCCTACGAAGAATAAAAAAATAAATAATCATACGAACCATTATAACACTTTCTAAACAAAATTGTAGTAGAATTTGTAGACCCGACAAAAAAATATATATATATATATTAAAGTTAAATAAAGTAAACAATAACTAAATAAGGGAATGGATTAAGAAATTATATTTGTGATTGTCGTCATCGATCCTTTCCAATTTACCAAACAAAATTGCACGGACCTTCTTCCTTCTCAAAACTTGACTGGCTTATTTTGCGGGATTTCGTATTCCTTTCACACGGCGGATTATCCCTATTAATCGATCTCATTCAATGGTATCATTCCTTATACAACCCTTCCAAAAGCCAACCCACATCTCCGTTAACCTTTCTGTTAATCTTCAAGTGCGCAGACGAAAGCGCCGCTGCCGACCACCAGTCTGAAGTCTGAACCGACCAAACTTGCTTGTTCCGCTTGCGGTTCGTGTGTTGAACACCGCAAAAGACCATTGAGCACCGCTGCCACGTTGATCGGTCGTTCGGTAAGCTTCCTTTTTCGGTGGACAATCTCTTGTATGGTGGTTATATAATTCCAACCCACCTACGTTTAAATTAATCTCTAATTAGATTACGGTCGTCGTCTCAGTTGTACACTTGGAAGCCCAATATCTTCGAGCCATCACCATACCCATCGACTAGTGGTGATCTAAAGATTTGTGACGAACCTGTTTTGCACCACGCCAGCCGTCTTTTCTCTTCGGCATAAGGTATCGACACTAACCTATTGGTGAAAACAATAAATGAAAACGAAGCTAGTGAATAAAATAGTCACGCTATGAACAAACAAAATTATTTCTCATACATAAACTTAGTTTCCTTCAAGTCGACAGAAGTGAGCATTTGTGATCGTTTCTGGCTGTTCATGCTTGTTTTTTTTTTTTTTTTTTGTTAGCCGGTGTAACCCACCATTTGTGGATTCAACCTACAATGCGGAGATTTTATGCGTTTGGCACAAAGAAAACGTAAAAGTAACTCAAAATTTGTATTAAAAGTTCTTTTACCAATGATCACCACCAGTTCATAACATAACTTTCCTAAAATGATCTACATTCTTTTTATGATATAAAAGTGTTTTGAAAGTGAAATCCTAAAATTCAGTATGTTTACACAAAGCAAATAAAGTTTAGTATTAAGGAATTGATTATGGGGTCATGCATGGTTCTTGCTGTCAACTTGAATAAACTTATGCACATATGATAAAATAATAATATAATCCTTTAGTTTTTTTTAGTTGTTTCTGTTGACAAGGAAAACAAGAAAAATAGATCCATGAATTATGTTTTAACATTCTGAGACTAGTGGAAACCAAATAACTAAACTCATTCAGTGGGGTCCATAAATTAAATAAATGTAAAAATTTAATAACCAATCTAATTTAAAACATGATTAATATGTAGGACTTTGTTTCAAGTGAGGACTTGTTGCGTCTACATTGTTTACGTTTAAGCTAAGGTACGGATTTTGTGGTTCCTTGCTTTTAGCATAATATTGTTTTCTATTCTCATAGTGAACGGATATTCGGCCCGTCACTAGTAGCGTAAAGTGTTTACTCGCTTCTTAATATTGTAGTATCCATCGTCACCGATCTATGATTTATTGTTACACATCTCGTATTGAATTATTGCCTTTAATACACATGCGATAGGTTACATTTTATTTTCACTCATTGTCGCATGTTCCCACAAGTTTTATTATTTATTATTTTTCATTGGCTAGATGCGACATATTCTTAGCGTATCATTAGTGTATTTTGCCTTGACTTGAGTGAATCATTTTATTGACCTCAATACCCGAGCATATCCACCTATGGGGACATAGGGCGTCATCATAGGCACAGTTGACGTGCACCATCCGTGGCGGTGCGAAAGGCCCACGGCGTCTCTATATTGTACTATGTGCTAAGTGATTGCACTTATTGATTATTGAGAGGCGTATGGATCAATCCTAGGAGTGTAAGTGTAAGTGTTAGTGGTAGTGGGATAGGTGTGAGTGCCCACATCCCCTCTACATAATGGTGCATTGGAACTGCAGCTAATGTACAAAGTGTTAGTGTTTATTGTTAGTGACTCACATGGGTATTTCTTATATACCTTTATGGTATTCATTAGTGATCATTCAGCGTAGTGTATTGTTTGCATCGTTAAAGTGTTTAGTGTATTGCTTCTATCATTTATGTGTTAGTGCTATTGTTTCTCCGTTACTGGGCAATTTTTGGCTCAACCGTTTCTTTTTCTTGTTTTCTTTTATTATGTCTTAAACAGGTACTCAGGGAAATCGGGGAAATGTGTGAAGAGTGATAATAAAAAGCAAGAGTTGAAATAAGGAGTTTAATAAAACCTTATATTCAATAAGTTTAGACACTTATGTTTTTTTTCTGTTGAGACCGTTATGTCATTTTGGGGATTTTTGTTTTTAAACCTATGGAATTTATGTTTTAATTAAGTTATTAATTATCTCTGATTACCGAATTATGTAACACGTCAGCCCTAATCGGGGCGGGGTGTTACAGTTATGGTATCAGAGCTTAGGCTCTATCCTGTAGAAAACTTTAACCAAATAATTAAGACATGTGAGGATTGGGTAGACATTGGGTTAGGTATTTCCTTATGCGATAGGTCCTTATTTTTGCTTTATCTAAATTCTTAATGTGTTTTCTAGATGCCTCCTCGTCGTGTGACACGCAACTCTGGTCGTCGTAATGGTGGTGGACCAAATGAGCCTGATCCAAATATCGTCGCTGCAATCACTCAGGCCTTTACTGCTATGTTGCCCGCACTTGTTCAGGCCGTACGTGGTCCTGATCCTAATCCGAATCCAAATCCGAACCCTAACCCCAATCCTAATCCGAACCCAAACCCCAATCCTAATCCGAACCCTAATCCCAATCCAAATCCAAATCCGAACCCTAATCCAAACGGTGCAATTGGGGATTGGCTAGATAAGTTCATAAAACAGAAACCAAGATCTTTCACAAAGGCAACCACTCCAATTGTAGCAAGGGATTGGATTGCTCATATCGAGAAAATATTTCGGGCGTTAGGAGTTGGCGATGAATTTAAATCGAGGTTAGCATCGTATAAACTAGAAGAAGATGCGCAAACTTGGTGGGAAGGTGTATTGGAGGAAAGAGGAGGGGACCCATTTGTGGAGAATTTACCTTGGGCAGATTTTCGTGCTATTTTCTTCGAGAAATATTTTAACAGCGTGGATAAGAGTTCTTACACACGAGAGTATCACAATATCCGTCAGAGGAATGGCGAACCACTTTCTGACTTCACTGATCAATTTTATCGACTAGTTGGATTTCTTGGGTCAGCTACTGGAACACCAGAGGAACAAGCAGAGAAATATCAATGGGCAGTTTGTGATCGGATTCGTAGAGCAATCATCCAGTCAACGTTCCCCACTGTTGCAGAGGCCGCTAAGGCTGCCAAAAAGGTTGATATGGAGAACAAAGAATTTTTGGGTGGTTCCAATAATAGTAGGAAGAGAAACAGAGACGAATACCGCACTCCGTTCACTAGCGAGTCGTCTCAAGCACCTACTCGAAATAATCAAAACAATATGGGGAATAGGCCATCGGGAAGGAATAATAGACCATGGCAGGGAAGGAGCCAAAATCAGGGTCAAATCAAACCCTACCAGCCACCAACCCAAGCTCAACCCGTAAACCAGAAAGGTAACCCGAACCCTACCCAGCCTCCAGTGTGTAACCATTGCAACAAGCGTCACCCAGGCATCTGTCGTCGACTTACTGGGGCTTGCCTTAAGTGTGGAGATATGGGGCATAAGATTAGTGAGTGCCCAAAGGCTGGTAATCGGCCAACTGATACCACTAGGGGAGCTACTGTGCCACCTACTACTGGAGGGCGTGTTTTCTCATTGACTGCAGGGGAAGCTGCTAATGCCCCAGGTACCATCTCCGATAAATGTTCCTTTTAGTAGTATTATTTTTCTTGCTTAGTTGTTTATGATTTTCATACAATCGTTTGTGTCTTATTGTTTATCAATTTATTAGGTACCGTTTCGGGTAGTATTTATTTGGGTGAGCATGAATTGTATGTGTTATTTGATACTGGGGCAACCCACTCGATAGTCTCACAACTAATTGCCCGACATCTTAAAGTTACGCCTTCTCCATTGAATCAAGCTTTAGTTATTTCTACACCAATGGGAAATTCTTCGATTATTACTCACATCTATGAAGATTGCCCGCTTGTGATCGGAAATGTTATTCGTATAGCGAATCTTTATCCCATGCAAATGGGAGATTTTGATGTCATACTAGGCATGGATTGGCTATCCACGCATCGAGCTACCATTGATTGTCACTCCAAACGAGTCATTTTTGGTGATATTCTGAATCCTGAATGTATTTATCAAGGATCTAAACCTCGAAAATCCATTAAAATCATCTCTGCCCTTAAAGCTCAAAAACTTATATCCCATGGATGCGAGGGATTCTTAGCTTCTATTAAAGATACCTCAGTGGATACACCGCGTGTCGAAGACGTTCCTATTGTTCGAGACTTCTCTGACGTCTTTCCAGAAGAATTGCCAGGGATACCACCTGAACGTGAAGTAGAGTTCACTATTGATTTGATTCCCGGAGCTGAACCTATTTCTAAAGCACCCTATCGTATGGCCCCATTGGAGTTGAAGGAATTGAAAGAGCAGCTGCAAGAACTTTTGGAACTTGGATTCATTAGACCTAGTGTTTCACCTTGGGGAGCACCGGTTTTGTTTGTGAAGAAAAAAGATGGTAGCATGCGTTTATGCATCGACTACCGGGAGTTGAATAAGATCACCATTCGTAATCGCTACCCCTTACCGCGTATTGATGACCTTTTTGACCAACTCCAAGGAGCGAAGTTTTTCTCAAAGATTGATCTCAGATCTGGGTACCATCAGTTGAGGGTCAGAGATCAAGATGTTCATAAGACAGCATTTCGTACCCGGTACGGTCACTATGAGTTTCTAGTCATGCCTTTTGGTTTGACAAATGCTCCTGCTGTTTTCATGGATCTTATGAACCGAGTATTCCATGAGTATTTGGATCGGTTCGTGATTGTATTCATCGATGACATCTTGGTGTTTTCTAAAAGTAAAGGGGAGCATGAGGACCATCTTCGCATTGTTCTAGGAACTTTACGCCAGGAGAAGTTATACGCAAAATTTTCTAAGTGTGACTTTTGGCTTGAACAAGTGGCGTTTCTAGGCCACATTGTATCAGCGGAAGGTATCACAATGGATCCATCAAAGGTGGAAGCTATCACTAAATGGCCTAGACCCACGTCAGTTACCGAAGTTCGAAGTTTTCTTGGTCTAGCGGGATATTATCGACGTTTCGTAGAGGGATTTTCTATTTTGGCCTTACCTCTCACTCAACTCTTAAGGAAAGGGGTAAAATTTACTTGGAACGATGATCGAGAAAAGATTTTTGAGGCATTGAAGCAGAAGCTAGTATCAGCTCCTATTCTTACTCTACCTTCTGGCACAGGCGGATTCGATATATACAGTGATGCATCGAAGAAAGGGCTTGGTTGCGTTCTCATGCAGCATGGAAAGGTTATTGCTTATGCCTCACGTCAGCTTAAACCCTACGAGGTGAATTATCCAACGCATGATCTAGAGTTAGCGGCAGTCGTTTTTGCACTTAAGATTTGGAGGCATTATTTATATGGGGAGACATGTAACATATTCACCGACCATAAGAGCCTCAAGTATATTTTCACTCAGAAGGAGCTTAACATGAGGCAGAGAAGATGGTTAGAGCTACTCAAGGATTATGATGCCAACATTCAGTACCACCCTGGTAAAGCAAATGTTGTTGCAGATGCACTGAGTAGGAAGAATTCTGGGGGTTTGGCATGCTTGACTGTTCAGCCGCAAATTCAATCAGACTTGATACGCATGCATATTGGTATCCAGGTTGGTGAGTCTGGTGGTTATTTGGCTAGACTGAAGATCGAACCGAACCTCATCACTCAGATAAAGGAAGCTCAAAAAGAAGATGGTGAGCAAAATTTATGTGTACCAGATGATTCCTCTCTTCGTGAATCATTACTGACTGAGGCACACAGTTCACCTTATTCTATACACCCTGGATCCACAAAGATGTATAGGGATTTGAGGCAACATTTTTGGTGGAGCGGTATGAAAGAAGATGTAGCTAGACATGTGAGCCAGTGTTTGATCTGTCAGCAAGTGAAGATTGAACATCAACGGGCTAGTAGATTATTACAGCCTTTAGATATTCCTGTCTGGAAGTGGGATGATATTTCTATGGACTTTGTAACTGGTTTACCAAGAACCCGTATGAAGAACGATGCTATTTGGGTTGTGGTAGATAGACTTTCAAAGTCTGCTCATTTCTTGCCCATTCGTAAGGAGTACGAGGTGAGTAAGCTATCAGAGATATTCCTTCGTGAGATTATTCGATTGCATGGTACACCATCATCTATAGTGTGTGATAGAGATCCACGTTTCACATCACGGTTCTGGAAGGGTTTCCAAAATGCTTGGGATACGAAGATACGATTCAGCACTGCTTTCCATCCGCAAACTGATGGGCAGTCTGAACGTACTATTCAGACTTTGGAGGATATGCTTAGATCGTGTGCACTTGAGTGGACGGGAAACTGGGATGAATACTTGTGCTTGGTGGAGTTTGCCTACAACAATAGTTGGCAAGCTAGTATCGACATGGCACCTTTTGAATTGTTATACGGGCGTAAATGTCGAGCTCCCACATGTTGGGACGAGGTCGGAGAAAAGATGATTGAGGGTCCTGAATTGGTACAGATCACAAATGAAAAGGTTGCTATTGCTCGTGAGAAACTTAAGGAAGCCCAGAGTAGACATAAGAGTTATGCTGATCCCCATCGAAGGGCTTTGGAATTTAATGTTGGTGAAAAAGTGTTCCTAAAAGTCTCACCGTGCAGGGGTGTTCGACATTTTGGTATAAAGGGAAAACTGAGTCCTCGCTTTATCGGACCTTTTGAAATTTTGGAACGAATTGTCGAAGTTTCTTATCGGTTAGCTCTACCACCACAATTATCACACGTGCATAACGTGTTCCATATTTCACTGTTACGTGGGTATAATTATCATCCACTCCATGTTGTGAACTATTCTCTACACGAGATTCGTGAGGACTTATCGTACGAGGAGGAACCAGAGGCTATCTTGGACCGACAAGAACGTGTGATGCGTAAGAAGTCTTTTCCGTTCGTCAAAATCTGGTGGAAAAATCATCCAGAACGTGAAGCCACTTGGGAATCGGAGGAAGCGATCCGTTCTCAATATCCGTATTTATTCGAAACCTAAGGTTAGTGTTTCTAATGGTTTAATTTGCATATATGAAACTTACTTGTGTGTCTTTCGACTCTTCTACATCATGTTTGCAACCTCGTTATCGTTATTCGTATCCTTAATCAGTGACATGAATAGTATACCATATTCGTAATCGCAAATTTTGTGGACAAAATTATTTTAAGGGGTAGGGAGTTGAAATACCCGTACTGTATAGTGTCATATGACGTTTATTTCGAGGACGAAATTTCTTTTAAGTGGGGTAGAATTGTAATATACGAAACTTTCAAAACCCTAATGAAATAAATGTCATAAGTAGTGCGACATATTATTATGTCGGATATTCAACGCCAAGAACGTTGGTCAACCTTTAAACCACAATTAATTGGAGTATAGTAATAATAATAGTAATAGTAATAGTAATAGTAATAGTAATAGTTAAGATTGTTGTGTCTATTATGTTCCTACGAAGAATAAAAAAATAAATAATCATACGAACCATTATAACACTTTCTAAACAAAAGTGTAGTAGAATTTGTAGACCCGACAAAAAAAATATATATATTAAAGTTAAATAAAGTAAACAATAACTAAATAAGGGAATGGATTAAGAAATTATATTTGTGATTGTCGTCATCGATCCTTTCCAATTTACCAAACAAAATTGCACGGACCTTCTTCCTTCTCAAAACTTGACTGGCTTATTTTGCGGGATTTCGTATTCCTTTCACACGGCGGATTATCCCTATTAATTGATCTCATTCAATGGTATCATTCCTTATACAACCCTTCCAAAAGCCAACCCACATCTCCGTTAACCTTTCTGTTAATCTTCAAGTGCGCAGACGAAAGCGCCGCTGCCGACCACCAGTCTGAAGTCTGAACCGACCAAACTTGCTTGTTCCGCTTGCGGTTCGTGTGTTGAACACCGCAAAAGACCATTGAGCACCGCTGCCACGTTGATCGGTCGTTCGGTAAGCTTCCTTTTTCGGTGGACAATCTCTTGTATGGTGGTTATATAATTCCAACCCACCTACGTTTAAATTAATCTCTAATTAGATTACGGTCGTCGTCTCAGTTGTACACTTGGAAGCCCAATATCTTCGAGCCATCACCATACCCATCGACTAGTGGTGATCTAAAGATTTGTGACGAACCTGTTTTGCACCACGCCAGCCGTCTTTTCTCTTCGGCATAAGGTATCGACACTAACCTATTGGTGAAAACAATAAATGAAAACGAAGCTAGTGAATAAAATAGTCACGCTATGAACAAACAAAATTATTTCTCATACATAAACTTAGTTTCCTTCAAGTCGACAGAAGTGAGCATTTGTGATCGTTTCTGGCTGTTCATGCTTGTTTTTTTTTTTTTTTTTTTGTTAGCCGGTGTAACCCACCATTTGTGGATTCAACCTACAATGCGGAGATTTTATGCGTTTGGCACAAAGAAAACGTAAAAGTAACTCAAAATTTGTATTAAAAGTTCTTTTACCAATGATCACCACCAGTTCATAACATAACTTTCCTAAAATGATCTACATTCTTTTTATGATATAAAAGTGTTTTGAAAGTGAAATCCTAAAATTCAGTATGTTTACACAAAGCAAATAAAGTTTAGTATTAAGGAATTGATTATGGGGTCATGCATGGTTCTTGCTGTCAACTTGAATAAACTTATGCACATATGATAAAATAATAATATAATCCTTTAGTTTTTTTTAGTTGTTTCTGTTGACAAGGAAAACAAGAAAAATAGATCCATGAATTATGTTTTAACATTCTGAGACTAGTGGGAACCAAATAACTAAACTCATTCAGTGGGGTCCATAAACTAAATAAATGTAAAACTTTAATAACCAATCTAATTTAAAACATGATTAATATGTAGGACTTTGTTTCAAGTGAGGACTTGTTGCGTCTACATTGTTTACGTTTAAGCTAAGGTACGGATTTTGTGGTTCCTTGCTTTTAGCATAATATTGTTTTCTATTCTCATAGTGAACGGATATTCAGCCCGTCACTAGTAGCGTAAAGTGTTTACTCGCTTCATAATATTGTAGTATCCATCGTCACCGATCTATGATTTATTGTTACACATCTCGTATTGAATTATTGCCTTTAATACACATGCGATAGGTTACATTTTATTTTCACTCATTGTCGCATGTTCCCACAAGTTTTATTATTTATTATTTTTCATTGGCTAGATGCGACATATTCTTAGTGTATCATTAGTGTATTTTGCCTTGACTTGAGTGAATCATTTTATTGACCTCAATACCCGAGCATATCCACCTATGGGGACATAGGGCGTCATCATAGGCACAGTTGACGTGCACCATCTGTGGCGGTGCGAAAGGCCCACGGCGTCTCTATATTGTACTATGTGCTGTGATTGCACTTATTGATTATTGAGAGGCGTATGGATCGATCCTAGGAGTGTAAGTGTAAGTGTTAGTGGTAGTGGGATAGGTGTGAGTGCCCACATCCCCTCTACATAATGGTGCATTGGAACTGCAGCTAATGTACAAAGTGTTAGTGTTTATTGTTAGTGGCTCACATGGGTATTTCTTATATACCTTTATGGTATTCATCAGTGATCATTCAGCGTAGTGTATTGTTTGCATCGTTAAAGTGTTTAGTGTATTGCTTCTATCATTTATGTGTTAGTGCTATTGTTTCTCCGTTACTGGGCAATTTTTGGCTCAACCGTTTCTTTTTCTTGTTTTCTTTTATTATGTCTTAAACAGGTACTCAGGGAAATTGGGGAAATGTGTGAAGAGTGATAATAAAAAGCAAGAGTTGGAATAAGGAGTTTAATAAAACCTTATATTCAATAAGTTTAGACACTTATGTTTTTTTTTTCTGTTGAGACCGTTATGTCATTTTGGGGATTTTTGTTTTTAAACCTATGGAATTTATGTTTTAATTAAGTTATTAATTATCTCTGATTACCGAATTATGTAACACGTCAGCCCTAATCGGGGCGGGGTGTTACAGTGGATGTAGTTACCTTAATCGCCAAGCGGAGCCGACCGAACACCAACGACTAGAGCTTCGGATGATCAAACGATAACGAGTAAAACAGCAGTGATGGTCGCGGCCTGCTGTGACCGGAACGAATGAAAAATATATAAGTCGAGGTTCCTAAAGAGTGCTATTCAAAAGAACAATCTAATCTTAAATTGATATTCGGGTCGCGAACCAAACCTGAATGATGAGGTGATGGTCACTACAGGGTAATGCGGCTATAGAGCTAAACTGATGACGGAGTGCGGCTGCGACGGCCTGACGGCCTGAATAACGGCGGGTTGTGATCGGAGAACTAAAGTGACGCAACCAGTGGCACGATGGAAAGCTCCGACGAATAAGGTGATCACGGTGGTTTAGTCGGTGGGGCAGCAAGCCGGTTCAGATTGATGGCGAAAACAATGCGAAACTATATCAACGTTAAGTGCAACGACGGCTACACGAAACAACTTCCGATTGCTGATCCGGGAATTGGTGGTGGCGGCTACTAGAACAGGAATGTGATGAAATCGGCTACTAGAACCGGAATGTGATATAATAGGGTTTAAAAAGATTTAATGCTCTGCCAATCTTGTTCCTTAATTTTTGGCCTTTTTGTTAATATGGTAAGAGTTTGAACGAGAATCAATATCAACAATAAAATTATTAACAAGTCTATAAGTAAAAGATTAATTCTTGGATTACCATTTGAATGTCTAGAATTCACGTTTTCATTTTGTAACATATACTTATTAATTAAAACACAACATTAGTTTCACATATATATATAAACATATGAAAACAAATCCGATTGTTTTTGTAACATAGTCATAAATATGAAAACAAAATATGATATTTGTTAACTCTAAAATTATTATCATCATTTCATTTTTTTTTATTTTAATATAATGCTCAGAAAAATCAGGGTGTTACAACTAGGGTCCCACACCCCCCCCCCCCCCCCCCACAGAAAAAAATCCAACTAAAAGCAATCATTAACTCAAAATCGTTAGACAAACAATTTAGAAATTTAACTTTAATCTTCATAAAAAAAATCAAAACACTTTGAAGAGAGAAATACAACATACAAAAATTTCTTCTAGATCTTGATTTAAAAAATAAAATAAACAAACTAGCTCTGATTTTAAATCTACCAAACGTTATACAAAGTATAAATCTAAACAAATTACATAAATTAACAAAAGTAAGATCTTTAAACCTGTTTCTCTCTCACACACCTGTGCGTGTGTTCTTCGTGTCTAGGTGAACAACATGAAAATTGTTATCTCTCATTCCAAAACATGAGCTTTCTCTCTAAAAAACAGAAACAAAGATGTGATTAAAATGACACCGAGCTTCCTTTTCTTTGAGAGCTTTGATGGTGGCTTCGATCTTCAATGGTGGCTTCGATCTTCAGATTTGAAGGTTGGAAGGGATGAGTTAGAAGGTTGGAAGGGATGAGTTAGAAGATATGGATTTGTACTTGATATCTTGAAGAGTGGTTTTGGGTGAAAGAAGGTTGGATGTCACACCCCAACCGATGGCGGAATCATCGGGGCATGGCACTGAGCGAAACAGATTGTCCAGAAGTTTCCACAACAATTATCATTACTATTCAATTTAAATAACATGTCCCATACCATGCCTCAAACAGTAAACAAATTATTACAGATAAAAATCTAGGCAAATAAATTCTGTTCCGACAACTCAGATTTAAAATAGAGCAATTGTTTATCTGCTTCTAGAGACCCTTGATCCATTTACTACAGACAACTATTTGTTGGGCTCTAAAGCTTTATTCTAGCTTCAACATCCTAACATGTGTGCATCCTAAGCACCTGTCACATCGTTAAAATAAAAGTAAATACATATAATGTAAAGGTGAGCATACAAGTTTGATAATAGCATATAGAGTTCGAATTCGTTTACGCATAACCAGCACGTACACATAGAGAAATGAAGCACGTTAGTTATCGACATAGATCCATCGATACCAATGACTACGGGTTGACTGCCCGAGGCAGTTCGCAATACATGATTACCACCGTAATCCATGCAAGTAATTGTCCTTAACAACCCACGTATGAACGGGTGCTGAGTCCAAACTATAGTACTATCGTTGCTAAGGCAGGTAGACAGCATTCCATGTGTAAACATAACAAACAAGCATTCATAAGCCACGTATAACATGCATTAACGGTTAGCATTCAAATAGTATTGATTAGTGTGATTGATGTGATTTGAATAGTTGTAACGTATGTAACACCCAAAAGTGCTTAAAACAAAAAGGGATCGAGTATACTCACAGCGGTTGATGGATTGAAGGGAGCGCTTAGCGAGTAAGATTAGCCTGAGTAGATTAGATTGTATAACGATAAGTGACGCATAAAACGATACGAATTGTGAGTGGGTCGGATGGTAGCTTGATCGGATGGTAATCCGATCGGACAGCAATCCGTGTGGATAACAATCCGTTTGGATGGTCATCCGGTCGGACAGCTTATCCGGTTGGATGACTGTTCGAGTGGATTGTTTCTTCCTATAAGAATGATGTGTTTGTGTATGATGGTTTGACTTTTGAAGTTTTCGTTGTAGCATTTTGAATGCATTGAAGTATCTCTATCCATCAAGTCGGTCGATCGGATGACTAGTCGTGCGGATGGCAATCCGTTCGGGTGGTCATCCAGTCGGACAGTGGTCCGGTCGGACGGCGACTTAGTGATGAGGTTACTTATTGAAAGCAAGTTCACAGCAGGAGTGTCATTCGATCGGATGCCCATCCGATCGGATGGCAACCTTGTTATTGAACATGTTGAAAATTGTTTAAGTCTTTAAAGTCTTAGTATCTCATGATCCGAAGAGTAATCCAGTCAGATGGTCATCCGATCGGATTGCAATTCGTTCGATACTCAACTTTAGATAAGGATGTTCAAGTGTGGATCCCAAGTGGGATCTGTTCGGATGACAATCCGTTCGGACAGCAGTCCGATCGGACAGCATTCTGCTCCGGCTGTCCCGTTCGTCTTTCACTTGGTCATTTTGGTTGTTTGTCGAGACGTTGTGACAACGTGTTAACCAACAGAACCCCGTTTCGACCCAAGTGACTAGACCGACCAGGAATCACCCTAGTTCGGCCAGTTACCGGCTCAGGACGGTTGTTCTTGTTTAACCCAAAATCGGTGGTCTCGTGAGTAGAATCCGGACCTTGGACTAGTACAACACTATGGATGAGTAGGAGACTAGAACCGGGTCCGATTCTATCGGTTTTGAGTATAATGAGAGTAAAAGAGTTGAAAGAAAGTTAGAAACCATCTTTCAATCCTTTTTCATCACTCTTGGGTCGAGATCTTTACAAGATCTTTGTGTGTTTGCGTGGAAATCGGTTACATCTCGGTTGTTCTTGGTGGATTAAAGTCAAAACATGAAGTTCTTGAAGGACTCATGATGACGTCACCCTTGAACACCCGAAATCTAGTGATTTCACGGTTAAAGTTTAAGATTTAAAAGATAGAAAGGTGTAGGAGTGCGTGTAGATCAAGAAAGTACAAGATTTAGGACGAGATCTTACCTGGATTGAGAGAAATCGAAGAAAAGGTGGGGAGCACGAGTGGTTCGGACAGAGAGTTTCCAGAAATGGAAATGATGACAATGACAGGGGTATTTATAGGATTCCAAAAGAGGAAAGGGTTGTCCGATCGGATGGCATACCGCCCGGATGACGATCCGGTCGGATGACATCCTGGTCGGATAACACCTGACTTGTGACAAAGTGGCTATCCGGTCGGATGGCTATCCGGCCGGATGGCACTTGGTTCGATTGTTCGACGCGACGATTTTTGGCGTTTCGATTTCGATTGCGAGCGGCTCGTCACGATAGGGTATCCTAGTCAAATTACTTTTAGTCCCAACTACTAATTATCATAGTTCGATTTCGATTCGGATTCGAGTTCGGCTGCGTTTCGAGTTTCGATTGAGTTCGATTGATTTCCACAACATATATAAATAAACACGCGCAAGTAGCACATAAGGCACACACACACATATAATAACTAAATTAAGTCGAGTTGCGGTTCGTATCACGATTCGATATCGAGAAGCATAGTTTGATTATCGATTAGTTAACTTTATCGCATTGTTACTTCCTATAATTCACAGTCGCGAGTTGATTAGATATCGATTAATACACATCGATTTTAGCAATTAACAACACTTACTCCACATAATACAATTAAAATAAGGAAATTATTATAAGTCAAATTCGTACAATCGGTCGTTGACCTTGACCTTGACTTTGACTTTGAATTATGGAAACACGGGGTGTTACAGCCTCCCCTAGTTGAGGGAATTTCGTCCCGAAATTAAGCCGTAAGTCGTACCACACCGTGAATCACCTTGGAGCACTTTCTTTCTCTAGACTTTCTCCAAACAGCTGCGGGTACTTCTCCTTCATGTCGCTTTCGAGTTCCCAAGTGAACTCTGCGCCTCGTTTGCCTTCCCATCGGACTTTCACAATAGGAATGCGCGAGCGGCGGAGCTGCTTGGTTTGGCGATCCATGATTTCGACAGGCTTCTCCACGAAGTGTAATGTCTCGTTTATTTGGAGGTCATCGAGAGGTACAATTAAATCATGTTCAGCCAGGCATTTTCGGAGGTTTGACACGTGGAAAGTTGGGTGGACGTTACTCAGTTCCTCCGGTAGTTCGAGTCTGTAGGCGACTTTTCCGATCCTTTCCAGAATCTTAAAAGGTCCAACGTATCAAGGCGCTAATTTCCCTTTCTTGCCGAATCTGACCACACCCTTCCAAGGTGAAACCTTTAGGAGTACGTACGCCAACGTCAAATTCAAGGGGCTTGCATCGTCTATCGGCGTAACTTTTCTGTCGATCCCGAGCTTTCACTAGGTTGTCCCAGATTTGGAAAATTTTTTCGGTCGTTTCTTGCAGTAGTTCGGGACCGGTTAGTTGCGAGTGACCGATCTCGTGCCACACAATAGGCGATCGACATTTCCTTCCTTATAGAGCCTCGAATGGTGCCATTTGTATGCTGGAATGATAACTGTTGTTATACGAGAATTCGACTAACGGCAGGTATTTATCCCAATTACCTCCGAAGTCTATGACACACGAACGGAGCATGTCTTCAAGAGTACGAATCGTTCTTTCAGTCTGACCGTCGGTTTGAGGGTGGAAGGTGGTACTTAGATTAAGCGATGTACCAAGAGCCTTCTGAAACGTTTCCCACAGACGCGAGGTAAACTATAACAACCCGCACTTTCGTGCGTTGTTACTTCTCGCTATACTCGTTACGCCTAGCACCAGAGATTCGGATCATAATGTAACTATATCGCATACATCGCTATTCGAAGGATAATCGCATATTTTCGCAATACTATATAGCTACATCACATCACAAACATTAACACTCACGATGACATTGAGTGAGGACCTATTCTACCCTCCTCGGTGGCCGTGATGTGTCGAAACGCAGACAACGAACGCTAACAAAGACTCTCGGGTGAGTGCTATAGCTCCAGTCGTCGTGACGACGATGACAATACGAGCGAGTGGTACCCCGTCAGTCATTGTGGCACAACGCATACATTAACGCTCACGAGAACATCAAGAAAGGACCTATACTACCCTCCTTGATGGCCGTGAAACGTCGCCAATAATCGCATACTCGAAACGAAAACCGATTGTTATATCGAAACTTTGAAATATGGATACGTAAATACGACCCCTAGTGATATATATACATGTATAATAATAATAATATAAATTAACTATAGAAAGCGCGTACCCCAAAAACTATCGCAACGCTCGAAAAAGGAAGAAATCCCCCGCGCCGGAGTGGCCATCTGAATGGATAGGCTCATCCGAACGGATAGCCATCCGAACGGATGGGCCATCCGACCCAAACACCCTCCAGATTCTCTGTTGCCTATAAATAGCACGTCACATCACTCAAACGGTGATGTGACAGCTCCCACTCGACCAAGCACGCTCTAGGACCCTTTTCTCTCAATTCCTCGCTATTCCGGTAAGATTTCAACCTAAAAACTTGTACATCTGTGATCTACACTCAATTCTACATCATTCTGTCTTTTAAAACTTGATTTTTAACCATGAAATATACTGATTTGGGGTGTTTTAAGGTGATGACACCAAAAGTTCATATGAACTTCAAAGTGTAACCTCATCCCACCATAAACGACTCAGATCTGGGTGATTTCCAAGTGTTTTTACAACAATCCCACCTAAAAATCTATGTATTTAACCAAGGTACGGTGCAATTTTGAGTTAAACATGAGAAATCATCAAGAACGGCCAGATCTGATGGAACGGGGTGATTCCCGGCCGTTAGAACGGGTCGGAACTGACGAAATTTCATTTGTTAATACGAAATTACACTGTCCCAGTAAAACCGCATGTATTCCTTCCAACAACACTCAAAAACAGATGATCGGGACGATAAAACAGACGTGTCATCCGACCGGATAACATATCATCCGAACGGACCACATGTCATCCGACCGGATCACATGTCATCCGATCGGATAGCATGTCATCCGATCGGATAGCATGTCATCCGACCGGATGACTGTCATCCGACTCAAATCAACATGCCATTTGATCCACTGAACTAGTCATCCGACCGGAGATGGTCTCATCCGATCGGACAGCCTCATCCGATCGGATATCCTCATCCGACCAGGAATGGTCATCCTACCAGATCAGCTCATCCGACCGGATTGACATCCGATCGAATTACCGTTAGGCCGATCATTTGACTCCTCGCATTTAGCACGCTTACGATATCATCCGATGTTCAGGCTAACTCAGACGCACTCGCAACCGATCCAATCAAGCTACATTCTCGCTAAATACGCGCTGTGAATATACTTGAACCCCTTTTAATCGCATTTTGGGTGTAACATACGTTCCTAACAAATCGAACTTATCAAACGAATTATTCAATCAATCGAATTATCACTTGCGAATAACTGTTATGCATAGATATACGTGATGCTAGTTGCATATGTGCTAGGGCTTATACTCGCGACGTCCCACCACGACTAGTATAGTACTATTGCGCCCGACGGGGTCTAGTTTGCCATCGCATATTCGAGCATCGAGGACTTAGTTGGTAGTATCAGCTTTGTGAGTATGTATGTCGTGTGTTACGTTTATGCATATGGAAATTCGCTACACGTTTTAATCTATTATGCTACATATCAAACCTGTGTACTCGCCAATACTTTTGTATTGAGAACTATTTTAACGTATGTTGCAGGTTAGATCGCAGACTATTTCAAATCAAGCTAGGAAGTCTAGAAACTCAACTAAAACCTAGGTGGTCGGATTTGTATTGTTCGAGAGGATAAGAAATCTGTGATAACTTACGTGATTGTATTACTTGTTAGTATGGGATAACGAATGTATTAAATATCATCGCAACATAGTTGTTATGGATTCTCTTGAGCAATCTGATTCGCTTAGTTCCGCGCCCTGATGATTCCGCCATCGGTTGGGGTGTGACAGATTGGTATCAGAGCCATAACTATAGGGAATTAGGCAAGACTCGACCTAGTCCAGGTCAACGTCTTAGAAATCTACCTAGTCTATAGTCTAAGTACCAACAGGCTGACTCGTACGAACCTAGTAGGGTTTGTATCGGGCCTACTCGATACTCTCGATCGAAATTTCTAAAAGTGACCACTTTGTGTGAACACCGCGTACTACAGCTTCACACGAAGAAGCCTTTCCTAAGGACTGAATACTACTTAGCCTTTCCTAAGGCCAACATAATACACGTGTTTTCGAAAATACTCGCGTAACGAAACCGAGTGATCCAGTCGAGACCAGGTGTGAAAACCGAGAACTCTCGATGGGATCGCTCACTCAGCGCATTTTTCTAGCACGAGAACCTTTCATCGAGTTAGGAGTGACATCCACACCTCGACGAAAGTCTCCATTTCGAAATCTAGTAGAACTCACGAATTTATTCGAGGAGCATAACCACAATTAGGAACAAAGTTGTTAAGTCAGGGGTGAAACCCGTACCTTAATAAGCCGTTCCACTCTCTATAAACTGGTTTTCAAAAAGCTCTCACCAAGGACTTGACTAATACGATAACTCGAACCATGCGATGACTAGGAAGACGAATGCCATGAGCTACATCCCAGTGGAAGCATGAAGTTTTCTAGGTCAACGCGCGTGCACGAACTTGTTGAATATAGTTGGGTTACCTTGGGTAGTCGACGCCTAAACACCCAAGGCACTCTATCATACGAACCACCGATTTTACAACTAGTTGGAACTTAGTTACGTTTGTGTGTTTTGAAGCTTTACGCTTTATCGATTCCCCGATTTAACGATTTTCACTCCCTGCTTTATAAACGCACCATTCGCACAGCCATCGCAATCTAAAACGAAACCCGAATGTTCACAACAAAACTAATGCATAATCTATCGCCTTCGCTCTCGTTTTCTCACCTCGACGCGTCCTCACATATTCTAAATCAACCTGTATGTGTATGATTACAAATTACAATTATATAAATACATATAAATACGTATAAACAACAAGTCATTATGAGAGAACTTAGGGATTTCGTGTCTCCTATGTGATTCGCATTACTACTATACTATCACATCAAGTTTTGAACGCGCTCAATCGCATCGCAAAACTCAAAAATCATTATGATCGAATCTCACTCCAAGTCTTTTCCTGTCTAGATGCCTTCCAACAACTCTACTTCGAGGATGTCAGCAAGGAGAGAGCCAAACGAAGGGACGAGAAGAGGATCGCCTCCCTTGTGGTCAAGGGAATGGCAAAAATGATTCCCCAGATCGTCGCTCAAGTGCACTCTCTTAGCAACTCCCGAGCTTCGGAAGACGTCAAGACAAAAGAGCCGCAATCTACTTTTCTCTACAAACACTTCAAAGCCTGTGACCCGATGGAGTTCACGGGTGAAGGAGGTGTGTCTCAACTACTCCAGTGGTTCGACTCTATCGAAGTTACCCTTCTTCAAAGTGGGTGTCCCGATAGTTTCCGTACCACTTGCGCTACTGGAGTATTTCAATCACGAGCACTCGACTGGTGGACCGCCGAACGAAACAAACGTGGTACCTCTGCAGCCTACGCTCACTCTTGGGATGAGCTGAAAGAGCTCATGAAGAAAGAGTACTGTCCTCCTCACGAGATTCAGAAGTTGGAAGACGAATTTTGGAAAATCAAGCAAGTCGAAAGTGACAACGTTGGCTACACCGCAAGGTTCAAACAGCTTAGCATAATCTGCCCAAGTCAAGTCAACACTCTAGAAAAAGCCATTCCAAAGTACATTCGCGGCTTGCCTGAGTGTGTGGGTGATTTTGTCGAAGCTGCAAGACCTGCTACCATCGAAGAGACATACCGCTTAGCCGCATAAATCAACAACAAACGACTCATGGAAGGGTTTTTCTCCAAGAATCCTGTCAAACAAACTTATCAAGCGATCGTCGTTAATTTTTCAGACGATCCTGTCGACGATTCTTCTGACAAATCTGTCAACGATCCATCCGACGAAGCTGCTGACGATTCTTCCGACGACTCGACCAAAGGTTCTGCAAGCGAGTCCTCTGATGAATCCTCCAACGACGAAACCTGTTCGCAAGACACCGACAAACCCAGCCGCAAACGAAAGACTCCAAGCCCAAACTCCTCAACAACCGAACTGCTGCAGCCGAAGCCTCTTCAAGCAGTTCCAGCATTTCCAAAATGAGCTTACACTGGAGCTCATCCCCAGTGTTACTCATGTACCTATCAACATCCAATTGGGGCTGACTGTCGCTATTGCAATAACTACAACCGTTACGGTCACTTCACCCGCAACTGCCGCATCGAACCGCGAACCTAAGTACAACAACAACAGCTCCAGCAAAAGTCTTCAACACCAAACATCTAGCAAGCGTAGGATAATGTTATAATGATACGATTTTCGACGTTAATATTGAACCTACTCTATTACTCGATATTGCCGATGTGTGTAACGTTAACTCTCGCCTTCGTTTCCTCTTTTCACTCTCTAGTCGTCGCACTTAGACTAGATTCACACACATACTATATACTATATCATGAAATAATGTGTTCTACCCTCACTACACTCTTAGAACGAGGTACAATAAACGTGCAAGGAACGATTAATCACGGGTGCACACGGGATTATTTGGGTCAGTGCACGGAAATCGTAGTAAATTCTAAGGTGCCATCAGCGTTACGACGAAGTATGACACCAAACCACGGGATCTAAGTAGTAGGGGTCAAGCAAGGTGTGCTTTATCATACTACCGAAGTTTCGTGAAGAAAGTGCCATGTGGAGTTGAATGTTATTAGACCTATTATACTATTGTGATTATTTTCAACACACTACACTTAATCGCAAGGCGTAACAACTAAATCGCATCATTACAAGACTTGTCGTAATTCTGCAAACGCAGTGCAATAGCCTCATCGATGGACTCTGGGGAGTCTACCTCGCAGGGCAATTGCATCGACGCAAGACTGGTCGTAAGTCTGTTGCAACAAATCTCGCCAAGTACATAAACGCTCACGATATTGTTGAGTGAGGACCTATTCTACCCTCCTCAATAGCCGTGATACGTCGCAACGTAACGTTAAGCTTATTCGAAACAAATCTCGGCCAATCGCTTATCATGTGTATCTCGCAATCTCTATCGCTTATTATATGAATCTATATCGCTTGCTGTGTATCAATCCATCGCTATCGCCTACCGTTATCTGTGATGCTTGTGTTAAGTTAGCACACATGACCTCGCTTCACGAAGTGAAGCTCATATGGTTAAAGCAGGGCGTTTTAGTCATATCAGCGAGCTTTCATGGAAAAAGGCCATGTGGGGTCTGATGTTAGTTAAAATCTATGGAATTAATCAATCAAATCGAACCGCATAAATCGCGCATACCTCCATCGCTTGCAACGCAACAACTGCCGCTTATCGTAATTCAATTTTTGTCGCCGTCATTACTAGTGTTGTGTTATTCGCTTAATCACCCAATCGCTTACCGTTTATTCGCGTATCGCGTACCCTTATCGCTCGCTTGGTGTTCATTGCAGTCTGTGTGGTATTAGTACACATGACACCGCTTCACGAGACAAAACTAACCTGGTTAAACATGTCATTTCGCCATGTTAGCTAACTCTCGTGGAAACGTGCCATGGGGGTTAACGTGGAATCTAATCGAAATCGCGCTATTCGCTTATCGCTTTACACTTGTCACTTATCACTCTACACTTATCGTCGCCGCTTTCGCTCATAGTGTTCTGTGATGATATCAATCGAATATTACCTTATTTGTATTGCTAAACTGAGTTCGGAAACAACTTCATCACTCGGTTCGCCCTTTCAAGACTTAATCCAACCCTTCTCATTTGGATCGAGTCATCGCAATTCTATCTATATCTTATCGGCACACATGACACCGTCTCACGAGACGGAAGTAATATGGGCAAAACATGGTGGATACGCCGCTGGTACTTCCTATATATAAGTGTTTTAAACATATTAACAAACTTTCGTGGGAAAGTGCCAAGTGGGGCTCGATGATTAACTACCTTTTGTACTATTAAAATGGATTTTATAAAATTTTGATCTAAAACCGGTGGACAAGTGAAATTTTCTCACGACGTGGAGATAACATCGAATCAGCTTAACTCCCTGTCCAAGAAAAGTTTCATAAGTCCAGTCTTTCCTTAAAGCTTTTACAACATCAAAACGAAATCCTTCTTAAGACATTGGTTCGACATCGAGTTCAGCTTGAACCCATGTCATAGGAGAGTCCCGTAACCCCAGTTTTCATCTTCGAATTCCTTAAAATGTTTAAAACTTAAACTTCCTTGCAACGTTGGTTAACATTGACCCCGTTGACCTCACGTTAAAAGGAAATTTTTCAAGACTTCCATCCAAAATTCCTTTTGAATATCTAAAAAAAACGAACGTTTCTTGTAACGTTGGTTAACGATCGACTCAGTTAACCCTACGTCATGAGAAACCTTTCAAGTTCTTTAAAATTTCTATCGCATCAAACTCGTAAATCCTTCAATACTCGAGGTACTTTGAAACGCCAATTCTCGGAATGCTACTTTTGGCATTACGCCGCCTTCTCCCTATCGCAATCGATCTCTCTTGTTCGAAACACTCTCGCTTGCCAACTCTCAGTCAATAACTCGCGGTAACACTACTTACATGGGATCAACTCTCATAAGCCTACTTATGGGATTAATTTCGGGACGAAATTTCCTAAAGTAGGGGAGACTGTAACAACCCGCACTTTCGTGCGTTGTTACTACTCGCTATACTCGTTACGCCTAGCACCAGAGATTCGGATCATAATGTAACTATATCGCATACATCGCTATTCGAAGGAAAATCGCATATTTTCGCAATACTATATAGCTACATCACATCATAAACTACCCTCCTCGGTGGCCGTGATATGTCGAAACGCAGACAACTAACGCTAACAAAGACTCTCGGGTGAGTGCTATAGCTCCAGTCGTCGTAATGACGATGACAATACGAGCGAGTGGTACCCCGTCAGTCATTGTAGCACAACGCATACATTAACGCTCACGAGAACATCAAGAAAGGACCTATACTACCCTCCTTGATGGCCGTGAAACGTCGCTAATAATCACATACTCGAAATGAAAACCGATTGTTATATCGAAACTTTGAAATATGGATACGTAAATACGACCCCTAGTGATATATATACATGTATAATAATAATATAAATTAACTATAGAAAGTGCGTACCCCAAAAACTATCGCAACGCTCGAAAACGGAAGAAATCCCCCACGCCGGAGTGGCCATCCAAATGGATAGCCTCATCCGAACGGATGGGCCATCCGAACGGATGGGCCATCCGACCCAAACACCCTTCAGCTTCTCTGTTGCCTATAAATAGCATGTCACATCACTCAAACAGTGATGTGACAGCTCCCACTCGACCAAGCACGCTCTAGGACCCTTTTCTCTCGATTCCTCGCGATTCCGGTAAGATTTCAACCTAAAAACTTGTACATCTATGATCTACACTCAATTCTACATCATTCCGTCTTTTAAAACTCGATTTTTAACCATGAAATCTACAAATTTGAGGTGTTTTAAGGTGATGACACCAAAAGTTCATATGAACTTCAAAGTGTGACCTCATCACACCATAAATGACTCAGATCTGGGTGATTTCCAAGTGTTTTTACAACAATCCCACCTAAAAATCTATGTATTTAACCAAGGCACGGTGCAATTTCGAGTTAAACATGAAGACTGTGGGTGCGTTGGTTAGACCAAAGGGCATAACAACGAATTCGTAATGGCCGTTTCGAGTGCGAAACGCGGTTTTGGGTATATCCTCCTCTTGTATGCGTAGTTGGTGGTAGCCTGATCGTAAGTCGATCTTCGAGAAACACGTAGCACCTTATAGTTGATCAAACAAGTCGTCAATGCGGGGTAGGGGATAGCGGTTCTTGATAGTTAACTTATTCAATTTCCAATAGTCAATGCACATCCTAAACGACCCATCCTTCTTTTTGACAAAAAAGACTGGAGCGCCCCATGGAGAGGTGCCCAGGCGGATGAAGCCTTTCTCAAGTAATTCCTGGAGTTGGTTTGAGAGTTCACGCATTTCGGACGGCGTAAGTCGATAAGGAGCTTTGGCAACAGGATTGGCTCCAGGAATGAGGTCGATACGAAAGTCGATATCACGATTTGGTGGCAAACCACGAAGATCATCAGGAAACACATGAGGAAATTCACGAACCACAGGGACGTCTTTCACTTCCTTCTTCTCTTTCTTTTCCTTCTCCGCTACTACAATGTTAGCCAAGAAAGCTCTGTATTCCTTGCGGAGATACTTGCTAGCTTGGACACATGACATGAGCTTGAGCCCTTTCGAGGCAGTTTCACCGTATACACATAATAAATCACCATTCGCGAGCGAGAATCGAATCATCTTATCGTAACACACAACTTCAGCATGGTTTTCGCGTAGAAAGTCTATGCCTACTATGACGTCGAAACTTCCGAGTTGCATCGGAATGAGGTCGATTGGAAAAATGTGATTGTTGAGCTCAAGAGTACAATCACGGATAACGGAATTGACGGCGACAGTTCTTCCGGTGGCGACTTCTACATCGAACGTCGAAGAGAGTTTGGAGCGTCTACGACTAAGGAGTTTCTCGAATTCGAACGACACATAGCAATTATCGGCTCCAGTATCAAACAAACATGATGCATAAATACCATTCACAAGGAACGTACCATTAACCACGTTGTTTTCGGCTTGGGCTTGGCGCACGTTGATGTTGAAAGTTCGGGCACGTGCTGTTTGTTGTTGCTGCTGGTGTTGCTGTTGCTGAGGCTGTTGCTGCTGCTGGGGCTCTTGCTTCACAACCCTGTTTGGGCACATGTTGGCGAAGTGGTTCGGGTCGCCACACGCGAAACAGGCTCTGGCGTTGACCGCGGGTGCCGGAGGAGCTTGTTGACCCTGAGGGGTAGTGAGTAGAGCTTGATGAGCAGGAGCTTGTCGAGCACGGCAGTTGGTTGTGAAGTGGACGTACATATTGCAATGGGCACAGAAACGGCAAGCGATGGCAGTCGGGTGATGGTAGGTACAGGTAGGGCAGAGTGGATGTGGCCCAGTGTATGCAGGCTTAGCAAGAGGTGCATTGGCCACGGGCGCCGCCACTTGGCGCTGTTGAGCTGGTACAGCTTGAACTGGTGCAACAGTGATCGCACAGTTCTTGTTGCTGGAGCTGTTCTTCCTCTTGTTCTTCCTTTTGTTGCTCGATGAGGTGGGTTCGGCAGTTGGTGCGGTGGCGGTGGCTTGATGCAGATGCTTCGAAGTCATATCCCAGACACCAGCCTTAACCCGCTTGTCGTTGATTTCAGCGGCCAGTAGATAAGTCTCTTCGATCGTCGTAGTCTTAGCCGCTTGCACGAAATCAGCAACGCGGTCGGGAAGGGCCCGGAAATACTTCTTGATCGCCATGTCTGGAGTCTTGACTTGGTCGGGATAGATAATGCTGAGTTGTTTGAAACGAGCAGTAATACTAGCATTGTCTCCTTCCTTTTGCTGTATGTGCCAAAATTCATCTTCTAGCTTTTGACGTTCGTGAGGAGGGCAGAATTCCTCTAGCATAACTTCCTTGAGCTCGTCCCACGACAGACCATAGGCTGCATCATTCCCTCGCTTGTTCCTCTCGGCCGTCCACCAGTCTAGTGCACGGGACTAGAAAACTGTAACGCCCCGCTACTTTGTACTTTCCATTTATAGCAAGTCTTGTTCGTATTTCTATTTTTGGAAACCTTGTGTTCTTGTAATCGTTCTTTCTTTATAACCGTTATAAAATTCGAGACTTGGATCATGAATAAAACTCGTATTTTGTTAACTACATGTTATACATACTTTATATATGCTCATACGTTCAATTTTGTGGAACAATTGATGCTTATTCAAAATTCTTGGAAACTATGTGCTAAACTTGTAAATACGTGAAACGTATGCATAAAACGTGTTTCGATCATAAACGATACTTGAATACGACTTTCATACGCTAAATTATACTTTGATTATGCTCCTCATGCTTTATTTGGCCTTAAACTATGCTTAAATGGCAAAACAAGTCCTTAAAACACCCTAAAAGCACTAAATAACAAACTACAGGGACTAAAAATGAAAAATCTGAAACTTCACTCTGATACGGGCCGCGTATGATAACCTGAGGGTTTACGCGGGCTGCCTGGCCACCCCAGACCAGAATTAAATGCTCAGCTTCGCAATTTGAACGTAATTAATTCGTTTTTGAGTTCTAGGCGGCATTTGAGCATTTAATACACCTCCAAACCAACCATAACTTCATCCCCTATAAATACACACCTTCCCTAAGGCCTTAGACACTTTCACAACTCTCAAACACAAGAGGAAGTCAGAATACAGAAACCTATCATTCAAAGCCTGTGATTGTTCGAGAATGGCGTAGTATAAGCGTATATTGTAGCATAAAGTTGTCCATAATTCAGCGATTTGTTGACGTTTTGAGGTAGAAAAGCAGTGCAAGTCGTATGTGTCGATCGAAGTGAAAGCGAAATCGAGTAAATTCCAAAAATTTAAACACATAAACAGGTAAACACACATATAAACTCATAAAATTGACGAATTATCAGAGTCAGCAGTTGCATGCTCAGAATCGAAACACGTAAAAATCGAGAGATAGACTGTCTGCGGCTAGTAGACTTCGACTAACCAAAGCGATTCAACTATTCACAAGGACTTGTCGTCTACGTTTGACCTTCAGGACTGTGTCCTTGCCTCGATTCTTGGGCGTCTGGCACACATCCCGTTAGTCATGTCGTGACTTCAGGTCGTTGGAGTCCGTCGAGGCTTTGGTGGGAGTTTTTGTAAAATGTGCAGAACAAGTCGTCAAGGTTAGGGTTTCACCCCTGGCTCAACAACTTCGTCCCTGTTTTTGATAAAATAGAGGAGATTATTCATCAAAATATGGATTTCACTCCTGATTTGGTATAATTCCCCCCGTTGAACAAGCGTTCGTTATTGAAAAAGAAAGAAGAAATCATTGATAAGTTCATAAAATAGCATTGATTCCAGCAATTTAGTCGGGAGTTTGTGGTTTTCACACCTAATCTCGACTTTATCGCCTATTTGTAGCTGTTAATTCGAGTGTAGTGATAGTGTAGCATAAGCGAGAATAGCGAGGAAATAAGCTCGTACATAATCCTTACTGGTTATGCACAAGTCGGTCTGTTGGTTCCTAACTATAGACTAGGTTTCTAAGACGTCGACCCGGACTAGGTCGAGTCTTGCCTAATTCCCTATAGTTATGGCTCTGATACCAATCTGTCACACCCCAACCGATGGCGGAATCATCGGGGCATGGCACTGAGCGAAACAGATTGTCCAGAAGTTTCCACAACAATTATCATTACTATTCAATTTAAATAACATGTCCCATACCATGCCCTAAACAGTACACAAATTATTACAGATAAAAATCTAGGCAAATAAATTCTGTTTCGACAACTCAGATTTAAAATAGAGCAATTGTTTATCTGCTTCTAGAGACCCTTGATCCGTTTACTACAGACAACTATTTGTTGGGCTCTAAAGCTTTATTCTACCTTCAACATCCTAACATGTGTGCATCCTAAGCACCTGTCACATACGTTAAAATAAAAGTGAATACATATAATGTAAAGGTGAGCATATAAGTTTGATAATAGCATATAGAGTTCGAATTCGTTTACGCATAACCAGTACGTACACATAGAGAAATGAAGCACGTTAGTTATCGACATAGATCCATCGATACCAATGATTGCGGGTTGACTGCCCAAGGCAGTTTGCAATACATGATTACCACCGTAATCCATGCAAGTAATTGTCCTTAACAACCCCCATGTGAACGGGTGCTGAGTCCAAACTATAGTACTATCATTGCTAAGGCAGGTAGACAGCATTCCATGTGTGAACATAACAAACAAGCATTCATATGCCACGTATAACATGCATTAACGGTTAGCGTTCAAATAGTATTGAGTAGTGTGATTGATGTGATTTGAATAGTTGTAACGTATGTAACACCCAAAAGTGCTTAAAGCAAAAAGGGATCGAGTATACTCACAGCGGTTGATGGATTGAAGGGAGCGCTTAGCGAGTAAGATTAGCCTGAGTAGATTAGATTGTATAACGATAAGTGATGCGTAAAACGATACGAATTGTGAGTGGGTCGGATGATAGCTTGATCGGATGGTAATCCGATCGGACAACAATCCGTGTGGATAACAATCCGTTCGGATGGTCATCCGGTCGGACAGCTTATCCGGTTGGATGACTGTTCGAGTGGATTGTTTCTTCCTATAAGAAGGATGTGTTTGTGTATGATGGTTTGACTTTTGAAGTTTTCGTTGTAGCATTTTGAGCCTCCCTTTTATGTATCTTACCTATAGGCCAAAGCACGTTTTCTCTAATTCGAAACAATCCAATGTTTTATTGAGCCTCCCTTTTATGTATCTCAATTATTATAGGCCAAAGCACGTTTTCTCTAATTCGAAAGGACTTTCGACCCACTTTGGAATAGTCGACGTTTCTTTATCCAAAACAATCCAATGTTTTATTGAGCCTCCCTTTTATGTATCTCAATTATTATGTTATTTTATACTTGAACTTTCGTTCGTTTCAAACTTTTAAACTCATTTCACACGTCATCGCAAACAAAAACAAAAATAATAATAACCCTCGTGAACAAACTAAATTTATACTCCTTATACGCATTCATACGTGCTATACTTGATGAATACGTGTTGGAAACTTATGCTTTATGTGAACTTTACATGATACATGAACTCATACATGCTTTTACATGCTGAAACTTTGTTTTAAAATTTATGATCAAGTCTCATCCTTTCCTTTTCTTTCAAACTTCTAGATGGCATCTCCAAGCTCATCAAAGAAGACCAAGTCAAAGAAAGGTTCCCACAGCGAATCCATCTCTAAACAAGAGCTAGTTGGGATCATGGCTGAACAAATGGCTGACCAAATGGCTCGAGTTATACCTGACATTTTTAGCCGCATTCAAACCCACACTGATTCCCTTCACGGTTTAGTGGACTCCAAGGTGGATAAACCAAAGACACCTTTTCTCTTCAAGCAATTCATGGCTTGCAAACCATTGGAATTTACTGGAAAAGATGGTGCTACCGCGCTACTCTCTTGGTTTGATGCCATGGAAATCACTTTTCGTCAAAGTGGTTGTCCTGACAACCTACGCACCCAAAATGCCACAGGGGTACTCTGATCAAGGGCTCTTGATTGGTGAACCTCTGAGCGGGGTATAAGGGGTGAGGACGCCGCTCACGCGTTGCCATGGACCGAATTGAAAAGAATCATGAAGGAGGAGTTTTTTCCGCCGCACGAGTTAAGGAAGTTAGAAAGCGAGTTTTGGTACCTAAAACAAGTGGGTGACGACAATGATGGTTTAACTCTTCGTTTCAAACAACTTAGCATCCTGTGTCCTAGCCAAGTTGATACTCCTAAAAAAGCCATCAACAAATACATCCACTGTTGCCCTGATTCATTCATGAACCTCATGGAAGCTGCTTGCCCAACCACTATCGAGGAAACCTATCGTTTAGCTACCCGTTTGAACAGTAACCATGTCATGCATAAAAATACCTCGAAAAACCCATTGAAAACCGCCCATCAAACCACCGTTGAACCCACTGACGAATCAGCTAAGAAAAACCGAGGCAAGAAGCAGAAGGCTTCAAGCCAAAATTACGCGGTTGTCACTCCGCTAAACCCACCACCCCTACAAGCCATTGCTAACGAGGAAACTCCAAGCAGAAATTATATTGGAACGCAACCTAAGTGTGGTCAATGCCAGTATCATCACCCTCCAAACGTTCAGTGTCGAAAGTGCACCAGGTGTGGCCGATATGGGCATACTTCTCCATACTGCCGCGTCTCACCACAGGCCTATCCAAACCAAGCCCTATTAGCTCCAAATCAAGTCGTTCCTGTGCGAACATGTTTCAAGTGTGGTGATATCAACCATATGGCCAACGTTTGCCCTCAACGACACCAGCCACAACAGCCTCGACAGCAACAACCACAGCCACAACAACAACAGCAACAGGCCCAACAACCTGCGAGGGGTCGAGTTTTTGTCATCACTACTGCTCAGGCTCAAAACGCGAACGACGTCATTACTGGTACGTTCCTTGTGAACCATGTTTATGCTTCTTGTCTATTTGATACTGGTGCCGATAAAAGTTTTGTGTCGTTAGAATTCGAGTCTTTGCTCAACTGTAAACGCTCTAAGTTGCCAAAATCTTTCGCTGTAGAAGTCGCTGATGGTAAAGTCATCACTGTCGATTCCGTCCTTCCCAATTGTTCTTTGATCCTCAGCGATCTTACGTTCTCGATTAACCTCATACCCATGCAAATGGGTAGTTTCGATGTCATAGTAGGTATGGACTGGCTTAGGCGAGTTCATGCTGAAATTGTTTGTGCTGAAAAATTCACCCGCCTTCCCCTTCCAAACGGTGATTCTCTACACGTATGTGGAGAGAAACCTTCTCAAGGTCTCAAGCTTATGTCGTGTATCCAAGCGAACAAATGCTTACGCAAGGGTACTTTCGCCTTTCTCGCCCACAATGTGGAAAAGAAGGACAAAAGCCCAAGCATAAGTGACATTCCCGTTGTACGTGATTTTCCCGATGTATTTCCAGATGATCTTCCTGGTCCGCCTCCTGCTCGTTCTGTCGATTTTCACATCGATTTAGTGCCTAGCGCTACGCCTGTCGCTAACTCTCCTTACCGTTTAGCACCCTCTGAGATGCAAGAGCTCTCGAGTTAACTTCAAGAGCTTCTTGATAAAGGCTTTATACGCCCTAGTACTTCTCCTTGGGGCGCTCCCGTTTTGTTTGTCAAAAAGAAAGATGGGTCATTCCGTATGTGTATTGACTATCGTTAGCTCAATAAGCTTACTGTCAAGAATCGATACCCCCTTCCTCACATCGACGACCTCTTTGATCAATTGCAAGGCGCGACCTGTTTCTCAAAGATCGATCTTCATTCAGGGTACCATCAACTTCGAGTCCTCGAGGAAGATGTATCTAAAACCGCCTTTCGCACACGTTATGGTCACTATGAGTCCGTGGTCATGCCCTTTGGGTTAACCAATGCACCTGTTGTTTTCAAGGATTTGATGAACCGCGTGTGCAAAGCATACTTGGACCGTTTCGTGATCGTTTTCATCGACGACATCCTCATCTACTCTAAGACGCGAGGAGAGCATGAGCGACACTTGCGTCTTATCCTTGAACTTCTTCGTGCTGAACATCTATACGCCAAATTCTCCAAGTGTGAATTTTGGTTAAAAGAGGTTCAATTCCTTGGTCATACTGTCAATGAACTTGGTATTCACGTTGACCCCGCTAAAATCGAAGCTGTGAAGAATTGGATCACACCGAAATCTCCGTCCAAAATTCGTTCGTTTCTTGGTCTTGCTGGTTACTATCGTCGTTTTATCTCCAACTTTTCGAAAATTGTCGTCCCTTTGACCTCCTTGACTCAAAAAGAGAAACCTTTTGTTTGGGGTCCCGAACAAGAGGAGTCTTTTCAAACGCTCAAGGACATGCTTTGTAATGCTCCTATCGTCACACTTCCTGATGGAAACGACGACTTCGTCGTATATTGTGATGCTTCCCGCCTTGGCCTTGGTTGCGTGCTTATGCAACGAGACAAGGTCATCGCTTATGCATCAAGGCAACTCAAAATACATGAGAAAAACTATACTACTCACGACCTTGAACTTGGCGCAGTTGTTTTTGCATTGAAGATTTGGCGACACTACCTTTATGGTACAAAGTGTGTGGTCTTCACCGACCATAGGAACCTTCAACATATCTTCGATCAAAAGGAACTGAACATGCGTCAACGCCGTTGGGTGGAAATGTTAAACGACTACGACTGTGAAATCAAATACCATCCAGGTAAAGCAAACGTAGTAGCTGACGCCCTTAGTCGTAAAACTCATGTGAAGGGTATTTGTTGTCTCCAATTGTTAACGATCTTCAATGTCGTATTCGTGAAGCCCAATATGCCTCCATTAACGAAGGTAACTTCACTATAGAGATACGAGGCGCTAAGAAACATGAGATCGTGTCTAAGTCTGATGGTATTTTATACTATCTCAATCGTGTCTGGATCCCAAATCGTGAAAACCTCCGAGACTTTCTCATGAATGAGGCACACAAAACAAGGTATTCTATTCATCCTGGTGCCGACAAGATGTATCACGACATGCGTACATGATATTGGTGGCCTGGGATGAAGAGAGATATCGCCTCATACGTTGCGAAATGTCTTACGTGCTCGAAGGTGAAAACTGAACATCAACGTCCCTCTGGTTTACTCGAACACCAGTGATTCCTATCTGGAAATGGGAGAGCATTGCCATGGATTTTATCACTAAGCTCCCTCGTACTTCTTCTGGTCAAGATAGTATTTGGGTGATCGTGGATCGATTGACCAAATCAGCTCATTTTCTTCCCATTCGTGAAGATTTCAAAGTCGAGAAATTGGCTAAAGTTTACACTAATGAAGTAATCTGTCGTCATGGTACTCCCATTAACATCATTTCCGATCGTGATGCTCGTTTTACGTCTCGTCTTAGGCAAACTTTTCAATCTGCCATGGGTACTGAACTTAACCTTAGCACTGCCTTCCATCCCCAGACAGACGGTCAAATAGAACGAACTATCCAAACCTTAGAGGATATGCTTCGTTCATGCATAATAGATTTTGGTGGCAACTGGGATAAACACTTGCCTTTGGTCGAATTCTCGTACAATAAGAGTTATCACACGAGTATTCAAATGGCACCTTTCGAAGCATTGTATGGTCGCAAGTGCCGATCGCCTATTTGTTGGCACGAGATTGATGAAGCTCAAATCACTGGTCCCGAGCTTATACAAGAGACGACGGACAATATTTTACAGGTTCGAGATAACTTACTGAAAGCCAGGAACCGATAAAAGAGTTACGCTGACAAGGGTCGCAAACCTATGGAATTCGAGATAGGTGACTTCGTGCTTCTCAAGGTATCCCCTTGGAAGGGCGTGGTTCATTTTGGCAAGAAAGGGAAACTCGCACCTCGCTACGTTGGTCCTTTCAGAGTTCTCGAAAGGATTGGCAAGGTTGCGTATAGACTGGACCTGCCAAAAGAACTTAACAATGTACATCCTGTCTTCCACGTATCCAACCTAAAGAAGTGTGATGCGTGCGAAGTGTCGTATATATTAGGTGTATATTTTAAGCCCTTTTTAACACTTATTTTAGCCAAGTTTTAAATTTATAAAACACGATATTTCACTAACACTAAACACACATATGGGCAAGTGCACCCATCGTTGAGTGTAGTATAGCGTTGGTAAGATACCGAGGTCGTCCAAGGACACAAGAGCTTTTAGTACCGGTTTATCCTCAACGTCTAATCAAAATAAAAGTTTAGAAAAAATGTTTTAAACTAAGAAAAGATAAAAACTAACTAAAATGCTGAAAATAAAAATAAAATAAAAACAGATAGACAAGATGAATCACTTGGTTCCGACTCGTATCTAGTATAACCTTTGATTATTTCTGCACTTTTGCACATAATTAAGAGATTATCTTAGTTATTGTAGTAGGCCCCTCTTTTGAAGGTGACGTTACCCTCACCCCAGTAGTTTGAGTCAGCAAGGATACAATCCTAAAAGGGTGGATTATTGGAAGATAATGAATTAAGTTATTAATGCAGTATTGTGGTAGGCCCCGCTTTTGGCGGTGACGTTACCCTCGGCTAAGTAGTCTGAGTCAGCAGGGATACAGTCCTAAATAGCCGGGTTATAGTATTAATAGTAGTTAACTTATGAGGGGATCAAAGAGTTTGGACCCCCGCCATCCAATACCGTGAAGCATTGAAGGAGGTCCTACTAAATTTGACCCACGTCCATTGCAGGACCTCTAAACGCTGAACAATGGCAAGACCTTTACCAAACCATTCCCTTAACCCCCGACCAGGTAGCCAACATACCTCCATATAGACCGTGGAGATATGAATGGTGAAAATCTTTTATTTTATATAGACAGTAAAATAATGCCAAGACACCACGGACAAACGATAAGGAAAGATCACCTTCAACATAAGTAACTAGTTATTAAAGTCATTAATACAAAACCAAATAAAAAGTGCAAAAGATTAGAAATAAAAAGTATTATACTAGACACTTTGTCTTCACCAAGTGATGTAAGAGACTTAGGCAAACATGGCCTTGATTGTCAAGAACTCTTATGATCAATCTTGGATCCCGAGACGACTCACACACTCTACGATGGACAATGGATGATGGTGGTGGATGATGGTGTTGTGATGGTGGTGGGTGGTGGGTGAAGTGTGAGAGAAGTGGTGTGCCAAGGGATGAGATGAAATGAATCCAAGCACTCCTATTTATAGGCTGAACAGAGAGCTGGGCACGGCCCCGTGTCCGCTGGGCACGGCCCCGTGCCTGTCTGACACTCTCTCTCTTCATTAATTGTAATTCGCAATTACAATTAATGCGCCTGCAGTACTTTCGACACGCCCCCGTGTCCGCTGGACACGGCCCGTGGTGAGCAATAGAAGCTTCTATAGATTTGTCTTTTCTGCTGCTTCTTGGGCACGCCCCCGTGCTGGCTGAGCACGGGGCGTGTTCAGACTTCTGCCTTCTCCATTTTGCTTTGGAAGGTGCCGTTGAGGGGTCGGGCAGTCCACTTATGTTCCTTTCCTTGTATTTATGTTGGAATTAGCTGTCTTTTTGCTTCTTTTGTGTTTTTGAGCTCATTTAATCCTGAAAATACAAAAGGAAGACAAAAACACTCTTTTTCCAATATTAGTACTTAAAAAGGGTTATTTTTATGCCTTATTTGATGTAATTTATATGTTGCATTTTACACACATCAAAGTGTCTCGCTGACGAAGGACTTCAAGTCCTACTCGAAGACCTACAAATCAACGATACATTGCATTTTGTGGAAAAACCTATCGAAATCATGGATCAAGGAGTCAAGTTATTGAGGCGCAGTAAAATTCCTATAGTTAAGGTTCGATGGGAAGGTAAACGTGGCGCTGAATTCACTTGGGAACTCAAGAGTCACATGAAGACGAAATATCCGCATCTTTTCCCTACATCTTCCTAAATTTCGGGACAAAATTCCCTAAAGGAGGGGAGACTGTAACGCCCCGCTACTTTGTACTTTCCATTTATAGCAAGTCTTGTTCGTATTTCTATTTTTGGAAACCTTGTGTTCTTGTAATCGTTCTTTCTTTATAACCGTTGTAAAATCCGAGACTTGGATCATGAATAAAACTCGTATTTTTTTAATTACATGTTATACATACTTTATATATGCTCATATGTTCAATTTCGTGGAACAATTGATGCTTATTCGAAATTCTTGAAAACTATGTGCTAAACTTGTAAATACGTGAAACTTATGCATAAAACGTGTTTCGATCATAAACGATACTTGAATATGACTTTCATACGCTAAATTATACTTTGATTATGCTCCTCATGCTTTATTTGGCCTTAAACTATGCTTAAATGGCAAAACAAGTCCTTAAAACACCCTAAAAGCACTAAATAACAAACTACAGGGACTAAAAATGGAAAATCTAAAACTCCACTATGATACGGGCCGCGTAGGATAACCTGAGGGTTTACGCGGGCCACCTGGCCACCCCAGACCAGAATTAAATGCTCAGCTTCGCAATTTGAACGTAATTAATTCGTTTTTGAGTTCTAGGCGGCATTTGAGCATTTAATACACCTCCAAACCAACCATAACTTCATCCCCTATAAATACACACCTTCCCTAAGGCCTTAGACACTTTCACAACTCTCAAACATCTCCAAAATCACTCTCAAGTTCTTCAAGATTCTGAAATTCGGACAGATTCATACTCTCATACAAAAGTGAGCATAACTTGCTCAAAACTCAACCAAATTACTTGATTCTTCTTCCTACTTGCTTGTATAATCATGGGGTTTGATTCCTTGACTTCTCCTGGGAGAAATCAGACCTGGAAGCACCCTGAAATTGTCCATAAACTTTCTGTTGTGTTTCAAACATTCTTATACTCTTGCATACTTCAAACAAGCCTGTGTTCTTATGCTTCTAGTCCATAAATATGATTAGAAAAGCTAAACCAAGGTTGTTTTAAACTAAATAGGAGTGTATAAACACTCCAAACTTTCTGTTTTAATCGAGTTATTAACTCACAAGCATGGTTGTAAAACAAGGTCTCCAAGGCCGAGTATTCCCCGAGTAGTCGCTACAAGGTAGGTTGCCGAGGCGACTTTCTTCAACTCCGACTAATTACTTGGAATCACTAAAATGCGGTCAACATCGGTCAAAATCGGATCTAGTATGTCAACTCGGGCCGAGTTTGATTTAAAATAAAATAAAATAAAATTTATATGCCTATGATATTAAAGAATGAATATCAATTTCACGTATTTTGTTATAAATATTAGTAAATTTATGTTATTTGGCATATATTTAATTTCCGAAAACTAATTTCTTTATAATTTGGCATGTCCGAGTACTTCCCGTGTACTCTCAACTCCCCGGTCGACCGACTAGGGAGCGCCTAGCGACTTTTGCAACCATGCTCACAAGTGGTGTCAAGTCTTGAACTTGAGGATGGTGTGACTACTTGGTTAGCCTAGGCTAACTTACATACAAGTCCACACATCACTTGATGTTTTTGTTAGTTTAATTGTACCTTTCATTGCTTGAACATATCCAAGAGGTACCAAAGTGGAAGGTTCAACCTCCCGCCTCCAACATGACTAACTATATTATTATGTATATATATTATAAACCGAACCCTTGATAGTGATTATATAAATCTACTACCAAGTTAATAAGTTTCTCACTATGTGTGTAGTTCCTTGTCACGATTCTAATAGGTCTTGAACCTATGAAATCATGTACAATCCTTAAGGATTACTTTAGTGTCAAGACAAGTGCTAATACCATAGTGAATATTTCCCTAATACATACTTTGTCATTCTTTGAATCTAAGTCCGAATACTCCCTCATTCTTCCAAATTACTCATACACCTCGATTTTTCTCTTGTAGGATAACTTGGTGTTCCCTCCATCAACCAACTCTTGACGGATTCAAGTAGGAAAGCTTGCAAAACCGTGAGTATACTCGTATTCCCCTCTTTTACTTTTACCACTTTTGGGGTGTAACATGCTTACTTATCAAAAACTTACACATGAATATTTTGCTTAAACACATGAACATTCCTATAACATGCTTGTATACGTGATTGCTTGATACTTTAAACTTGGGTTGAGACTTATGTATTGAACTTATCATTAACTTCGTACGAGCCTAACCGTGACATATGTAGCGCTATAGGATTAACGACCAGCCCGTAGACTTGTGATTATGTCATGAGCATCTTTCGTTTCATTATGGGTTGATATGTTCGACACATGCCAAATTTATTGTTTATCTTGAATCACATGCTTGCTATGAGGAATCGTTTAAAACTTATCTTATGCTATGTACGTACCAAACTTGTATACTCGCCTTTGCTTTTGCATTGAATTGTATTTTTAAACATGTTACAGGTTGATGATGGTGAAACTATGAAATGAAGTAGAAATGATGCCTAGATACACATATAGACGTTTAGGTTTAAATGTTGTATCAATTTTAATTATGTTGTTATGTATTTCCTTTAAACTTGTTGTTATTTGAATTTCTTGTATTGTTGACCATTTACTTATGAAATGAAATCGGTTTATTAAATAATGTCACAAATAGCGTTATGAAGTCTCTTGCAATCTTCACACTTCGTCTCATCCCGATGTTTCCGCCATTGGTTGGGGTGTGACAAAAATGCCGGTAGCATTCAGAGTACGGAGGTCATCAGGGCAACCGCTCTGTCGCAGAGTAACCTCAATGGAATCAAACCATTGGAATAGTGCAGTAGGACCTCCCTCGCCAGTGAATTCTTTTGGCCCACACGACTTGAATTTGAAGGTCTTAGCGGTAGCTTTAGGAGCTTCGGTTCTCGATTCCTCAGACGATTTGCTGGCATTCTCATAAACATCACTCACGGCCTTTGCTACACTTTTAGCGATGATGGCAGCAAGGCGAGAAAGTGAGGGATGACGGGACCCAGATGACATAGTCTGCAACAGACATTGTCACAGGACTCAACACATGTATTTGAATCTCACCTCACTCGTCTATTACTACTAAAGCTCAGGAACACGCATAGACACATAACCACGCAGAACACAAAATCACATAACACATAAGCACGTAGAGCACAGAATCACATTAACACATAAGCACGGAATCACAGAAACATTTCAACACAAGAGGCAGTCAGAATACAGAAACCTATCATTCAAAGCCTGTGATTGTTCAAGAATGGCGTAGTATAAGCGTATATTGTAGCATAAAGTCGTCCATAATTCAGCGATTTGTTGACGTTTTGAGGTAGAAAAGCAGTGCGAGTCGTATGTGTCAATCGAAGTGAAAGCGAAATCGAGTAAATTCCAAAAATTTAAACACATAAACAGGTAAACACACATATAAACTCATAAAATTGACGAATTATCAGAGTCAGCAGTTGCATGCTCAGAATCGAAACACGTAAAAATCGAGAGATAGACTGTCTGCGGCTAGTAGACTTCGACTAACCAAAGCGATTCAACTATTCACAAGGACTTGTCGTCTACGTTTGACCTTCAGGACTGTGTCCTTGCCTCGATTCTTGGGCGTCTGGCACACATCCCGTTAGTCATGTCGTGACTTCAGGTCGTTGGAGTCCGTCGAGGCTTTGGTGGGAGTTTTTGTAAAATGTGCGGAACAAGTCGTCAAGGTTAGGGTTTCACCCCTGGCTCAACAACTTCGTCCCTGTTTTTGATAAAATAGAGGAGATTATTCATCAAAATATGGATTTCACTCCTGATTTGGTATAATTCCCACCGTTGAACAAGCGTTCGTTATTGAAAAAGAAAGAAGAAATCATTGATAAGTTGATAATATAGCATTGATTCCAGCAATTTAGTCAGGAGTTTGTGGTTTTCACACCTAATCTCGACTTTATCGCCTATTTGTAGCTGTTAATTCGAATGTAGTGATAGTGTAGCATAAGCGAGAATAGCGAGGAAATAAGCTCGTACATAATCCTTACTGGTTATGCACAAGTCGGTCTGTTGGTTCCTAACTATAGACTAGGTTTCTAAGACGTCGACCCGGACTAGGTCGAGTCTTGCCTAATTCCCTATAGTTATGGCTCTGATACCAATCTATCACACCCCAACCGATGGCGGAATCATCGGGGCATGGCATTGAGCGAAACAGATTGTCCAGAAGTTTCCACAACAATTATCATTACTATTCAATTTAAATAACATGTCCCATACCATGCCCCAAACAGTACACAAATTATTACAGATAAAAATCTAGGCAAATAAATTCTGTTTCGACAACTCAGATTTAAAATAGAGCAATTGTTTATCTGCTTCTAGAGACCCTTGATCCATTTACTACAGACAACTATTTGTTGGGCTCTAAAGCTTTATTCTAGCTTCAACATCCTAACATGTGTGCATCCTAAGCACCTGTCACATACGTTAAAATAAAAGTGAATACATATAATGTAAAGGTGAGCATATAAGTTTGATAATAGCATATAGATCTTGAATTCATTTACGCATAACCAGCACGTACACATAGAGAAATGAAGCACATTAGTTATCGACATAGATCCATCGATACCAATGATTGCGGGTTGACTGCCCAAGGCAGTTCGCAATACATGATTACCACCGTAATCCATGCAAGTAATTGTCCTTAACTACCCCCGTGTGAATGGGTGCTGAGTCCAAACTATAGTACTATCGTTGCTAAGGTAGGTAGACAGCATTCCATGTGTAAACATAACAAACAAGCATTCATAAGCCACGTATAACATGCATTAACGGTTAGCGTTCAAATAGTATTTGAGTAGTGTGATTGATGTGATTTGAATAGTTGTAATGTATGTAACACCCAAAAGTGCTTAAAGCAAAAAGGGATCGAGTATACTCACAGCGGTTGATGGATTGAAGGGAGCGCTTAGCGAGTAAGATTAGCCTGAGTAGATTAGATTGTATAACGATAAGTGACGCGTAAAACGATACGAATTGTGAGTGGGCGGATGGTAGCTTGATCGGATGGTAATCCGATCGGACAGCAATCCATGCGGATAACAATCCGTTCGGATGGTCATCCGGTCGGACAGCTTATCCGGTTGGATGACTGTTCGAGTGGATTGTTTCTTCCTATAAGAAAGATGTGTTTGTGTATGATGGTTTGACTTTTGAAGTTTTCGTTGTAGCATTTTGAATGCATTGAAGTATCTCTATCCATCAAGTCGGTCGATCGGATGACGAGTCGTGCGGATGGCAATCCGTTCGGGTGGTCATCCGGTCGGACAGTGGTCCGGTCGGACGGCGACTTAGTGATGAGGTTACTTATTGAAAGAAAGTTCACAGCAGGAGTTTCATTCGATCGGATGCCCATCCGATCGGATGGCAACCCTGTTATTGAACATGTTGAAAATTGTTTAAGTCTTTAAAGTCTTAGTATCTCATGATCCGAAGAGTAATCCAGTCAGATGGTCGTCCGATCGGATTGCAATTCGTTCGATACTCAACTTCAGATAAGGTTGTTCAAGTGTGGGTCCCAAGTAGGATCCGTTCGGATGACAATCCGTTCGGATAACCTATCCGTTCGGACAGCAATCCGATCGGACAGCATTCCGTTGCGGCTGTCCCGTTCGTCTTTCACTTGGTCATTTTGGTTGTTTGTCGAGACGTTGTGACAACGTGTTAACCAACAGAACCCCGTTTCGACCCAAGTGACCAGACTGACCAGGAATCACCCTAGTTCGGCCAGTTACCGGCTCAGGACGGTTGTTCTTGTTTAACCCGAAATCGGTGGTCTCGTGAGTAGAATCCGGACCTTGGACTAGTACAACACTATGGATGAGTAGGAGACTAGAACCGGGTCTGATTCTATCGGTTTTGAGTGTAATGAGAGTAAAAGAGTTGAAAGAAAGTTAGAAACCATCTTTCAATCCTTTTTCATCACTCTTGGGTTGAGATCTTTACAAGATCTTTGTGTGTTTGCGTGGAAATCGGTTAGATCTCGGTTGTTCTTGGTGGATTAAAGTCAAAACATGAAGTTCTTGAAGGACTCATGATGACGTCACCCTTGAACACCCGAAATCTAGTGATTTCACGGTTAAAGTTTAAGATTTAAAAGATAGAAAGGTGTAGGAGTGCGTGTAGATCAAGAAAGTACAAGATTAGGACGAGATCTTACATGGATTGAGAGAAATCGAAGAAAAGGAGGGGAGCACGAGTGGTTCGGACAGAGAGTTTCCAGAAATGGAAATGATGACAATGACAGGGGTATTTATAGGATTCCATAAGAGGAAAGGGTTGTCCGATCGGATGGCATGCCGCCCGGATGACGATCCGGTTGGATGACATCCTGGTCGGATGACACCTGACCTGTGACATAGTGGCTATCCGGTCGGATGGCTATCCTGCCGGATGGCACTTGGTTCGATTGTTCGACGCGACGATTTTTGGCGTTTCGATTTCGATTGCGAGCGGCTCGTCACGATAGGGTTTCCTAATCAAATTACTTTTAGTCCCAACTACTAATTATCATAGTTTGATTTCGATTCGGATTCGAGTTCGGCTGCGTTTCGAGTTTCGATTGAGTTCGATTGATTTCCACAACATATATAAATAAACACGCGCAAGTAGCACATAAGGCACACACACACGTATAATAACTAAATTAAGTCGAGTTGCGGTTCGTATCACGATTCGATGTCGAGAAGCATAGTTTGATTATTCGATTAGTTAACTTTATCGCATTGTTACTTCCTATAATTCACAGTCGCGAGTTGATTAGATATCGATTAATACACATCGATTTTAGCAATTAACAACACTTACTCCACATAATACAATTAAAATAAGGAAATTATTATAAGTCAAATTCGTACAATCGGTAGTTGACCTTGACCTTGACTTTGACTTTGACTTATGGAAACACGGGGTGTTACATTGGAAGGGATGAGTTAGAAGATATGAATTTGTACTTGATATCTTGAAGAAAGTGGAGGATGGTGGGGGGGGGGGGGGGAACGAGGACATAGGGAAGGGAAAATTGGTGAAAAGTGATGGGGGTGAAAGGTGATGTGATGTGTTAGGAGTGTGTAAAAATGACAAATATACCCTTCTAACATGTGCAAATATTATATTACATGGATTAATCTAGACCACACATTCTTGGTTTCCCAAGTTTTCTCAATAAAATTGGTTTTCTCCATATACTTACACTATATATATATATATACCAAGTCATTTTCACCCATTATATAATTTTAATATATATATATATATATATATATATGCTAAAGATAAATAGAAAACCACTTTTAGCTAGAAAACCCGGGAAACTCTAAGCTCCCGACATTTTTTTTTTTTTTTGAAAAAAATAACACATGTAATATACATGTTTTTAAGACTTTTGGGCAAAAAAAAACAAAAAAGCGCCGAAGGGATTTTTTTAAAAAAAATAAACAAGTTTCAGCAACTTTGCTGTGTAACACGTGTTACACAAAAAATGCTGAAATTTGTTTATTTTTTTTTTTAAATCCCTTCGGCGCTTTTTTGTTTTTTTTGGCCCAAAATTCTTAAAAACATGTATATTACATGTGTTATTTTTTTCAAAAAAAAAATGTCGGGAGCTTAGAGTTTCCCGGGTTTTCTAGCTAAAAGTGGTTTTCTATATATCCTTACCCTATATATATATATATATATCAAAATTATATAATGGGTGAAAATGACTTGGTATTATAAAATTTGTTTACTTTAAACAACTAAATAAATCCGTTCAACAAACCATCACTATTTGCCACCACTACGTATTATATTTTACTCGTTGGCATCACCACACAACACCATCGTTGCAGCTATCACATCCAACACCGCAACCGCCACAACCATTGTCGTCACCATCACCTCCACATCGTTCTCGCCGCAACCACCACTATTGCCGCAACGTCACTATCATCGCTGCCACTTCCATATGCCACCACAATCTCCTATCTATTCATTACAGGATAAAGAAAGTTACTAACCAAACTGCTGCCTTGCCTTGCTTTGTGAAGGGAATGAGGTAGGCTACCCAAAGCCCCTAACAAAGGGATTGGGCAGTCCCTTAGTAATGCATAAGCAAGATAGGACTAGAGAGGTGTGAAGAGAAGGGGGATCTCTTGTGCAAAGCAAAGACAAGTACTTGCTAGTAAAGAAAAAAAAGTGGTAAGGGATTTAAAAAAAACAGTAGAAAGAAGAAAAGAAAAAAGTGGCAAGGGATTAAAAATAGGAAGAAAGAAGAAAAAGTTAGTAGAAAGAGTCTTCCCACACCTAATTGATCTAAGGATAAAAAACACCTAATTGATCTAAGGATAAAAAAGTAGGCCAGGTAAAATAGAAAGTGTATGTAAACAATAAGTAATGACTTGCTTTGTGAGCAATGTTTTCGGACCGGATACCTGTCGGATCGGACATAAGAACCGAAAGGTATCGTAAATATTATAAAAATTAATAGGGTTGAATCTGAAAAAAATATATAAAAAACCGATCAAACCTTCCAAAAACCGGCCCGATTAAATGGGACGTACCTGCTTTTGAGCAAAACTAATAATCGTTCAAGAAACTAGTTACAAAAATCATCAACACGGTTTAATTGTGCAAAAACTAATAATCGTTCATCTGGGCGGAAGTCACTAAGCGTTTAGCCGCGCATACTAATCATTACAGCTTCGGGAATTGATTTGGTATGATCAGACATGAAGAAACGGGATGGAATATGGAAGAATGTTGGGAAAATCGCCTAAAACCGGCTCTAGGATCGTTCCAGACGGCAAAAACAGCAAAAGATAGGATTTCCATGCGAGCTGAATCAATTTTAAATAACTTTCATCGCCTTATCTCATCGCGCCACACGACCATGCTCTTTCTCTCTGTCGCGTGGTGCGAGGAGTCAGTTTGACTTTTTAGCTTCATCTCCCCGTCGCGTGGCGTGACGAGGGTCAGATCCCCGCACCATGTTTTTCCTGCTTGGATGTTCTTTCACCTTGTTTTGACCCCGTTAATCCTGAAAAACCGAACACATAATAAGCGCGACATACCGATATGAAGTAACGCGTTTAAACACTAAAAACCGGCACAAAACTATACAAAATATAATATGTTTTGCAAACACATCAGAGAGCGAGACCGAGAGGCGTAGCCATGCAGGTCTGCCGGTTCGTGCCCGCCACCGCCACATGTGTATCCGGATGCCGGCCCGTCAGGCACGCATGCCGAGGCGTCAGATACGCATGCCGGTACATCATCCATGCATTTACGGATGTCAGGTCATGCTGCTGATCAGTGGCGTATCTTGTCCGTTGAACGTGCCAGGGCCGAAAGACACGGGCACTAAAAAAAGCCCGGGCAAGGCCAGGCCAAACATAGTATATATAAAAAATTTCGATCGAAATGCGAAAAATTAGAACTACGGCCGAAAAACTTGCCCGGGCCGTGGCCCTACCAGTGGCCTTCTAAGAACCGCCTCTGCTGCTGATGATGACAATACTTATAGCGATAGCGACATGTTATCGTAATAGTTTTTGGTTTTTCTTTTAGTTGTATCTTTTGGTTATCATACAAATAACCAGACCGTGGACAATTGAATCGTATTTGTTATTTGTATATGTATGTATTTAAATGTTAATTATTACTATATGATAAAAAAAGAAACAGAATGAATAGTTGATTTATTATTTAAATTAAAAATTGAAATTAAAATTAGAATTAGATTAGAATTATTTAAAATTAGTAACATGATTAAGAGATGAACAAATTGTATCGGGTATAGGTACCGGTCTCAAATTTACCAAACAGGTGTTTTTTTGGTACCGGTTCCGCACAGGTATTCACCGGTTTTTACCCTCAAATACCGGTGCCGTACCAATACTAACCGGTACCGAACCGTGCCATACTAGGTATATTCAGTACCGGTATTATTTAAATTAAAAATTAAAATTAAAATTAAAATTAGAATTAGATTAGAATTATTTAAAATTAGTAACATGATTAAGAGATGAACAAATGATATCGGGTATAGGTACCGGTCTCAAATTTACCAAACCGGTGTTTTTTTGGTACCGGTTCCGCACAGGTATTCACCGGTTTTTACCCTCAAATACCGGTGCCGTACCAATATCGACTGGTACCGAACCGTGCCATACTAGGTATATTCGGTACCGGTACCCACTTTTGGGGATTTCAGTGCCAGTATTTTCGGTACCGGTTGGTAACGAGCTCATCAAATCCTGTAGCAACGCAGCAATGCAAGTAATTGCACCGTTTAGATTACTTTTCATACACACAGTAAGTAAACTGTATTTCGTTTGAATGAGGTTTTATATACACAACAACTTATTTTGCTTTCTTTTTTGTCTTTTTCTGTAATGAATGAATTGTAGCATGTAAAATTAACTTGGATATTTAGAATATTGATGAGCAAATCCTGTAAACGAACCGGTATCGTATCGGTACCAAATTTACTATACCAAATCATTTTCGGTACCAATTTGGTACCCACCTTTTGGCATTTTCAGAATCGTTACTTTCGGTTCGACACCGGTCTAGCACCATACCCGTATTTATTGATTTTTACCTTCAAATACCATACCGTATTGTACCGAGCATTTTCGATGCCGGTACCTAATTTCGATGATTTTCTGGATCGGTACTTTCACTACCGTTACCGGTACCGAGCTCATCCATATTTTAACGTGTCAGCACCGTAATAACCGAACTGAAAACAACCGAATTTCCAACGTGTTGGACGTGTGAGTCCCATTATTATATATTAGGTTATTTAAAATCGTTTTTTATGACGGAGTGACTATCCTTACCATGTCATTTTATTTATGTTTTGATATTCGATATCTGTTTGCCGTTGCTGACACGTCTTTTGTAGTCATTGGGTCCCGCCGCAACGCACGGGCGGAAAATAACTAGTTGCTTTTAAAATACTAAAACTTATCAATATGTTATTTGTCAATTCAACAAGCAAATTTTCTTTTTTTTTTTTTTTTTGAACGGCTATTGGTGATGGCGGTGGAGCTCCGCTTACACCCCGGGCTTCGGCTATCCGGAAACGACTTCAAAGTTAAACATATGGACCCAAAAACGCACTCGATCCGACTCCAATACACCGCGGCTTTGTCATCCTGTCCCTCGACAGAAATCAAGAATCTGACACTTGATCCCAATCGCTTCATAATTAACAATTCTACAACTTCTAAAATCGTAAGGATAACGCGTTGTAAAAACACTACAGTTGCTACGGTTTTGGACAAGTATAGGATCCGGTCTTGTCAGACTAAGAATACTACAGAGTTTGTTATGGTTATAAATGATGGGAATATGAGAGATGTTTGTGGCGGCGGTGGTGAGATTGTTGAAATGCTTGTGGAGTTGGATGGCGGAGAAACAGTGGTTGACGGTGGGAATTATTTGAAGGTGGCGGAAAGAGGGTTTGTGATGACGTGGCGTGCGGCGGATTGTGGTGTTTGTGAGGAGAGTGGTGGCCGGTGTGGGTTTGATTCGTCGGCTTTTGACTTTCGCTGTTTTTGCGCCGACGGACCACGTGGATCCAGTTGCAAACCTGGTAAGAAATTTTCCATTATTTTCTTTACCGTATTTGTACGGTATCGGTACCCGTACTGGTATCGAAAATACCGATACCGAATTTGAACAAAATTGGATACTAAATACCGTACCGAATATATTGGTACGGTACGAGTACGGGTATGGGTTTTTCAATACGATACCTATTTTGGTACCGCTTTTTTTAAGCACTCGTATGAGTACAAAATAAGTAAAATCGGCACAAATACCAATAGAGTATGAGTACCAAATAGGTAAAATTGGTACGAGTACCAATATTATACAGGTACCAAATAGATAAATTCAATACAGCTACCATAAATACCATAATAGAAAATAAAACATAATAGAATTTTTATTGAAAGTTTTATATAAAATTTGGTACCGGTACCTGTTTTTACCGTACCCGTACCAATATAGAAAGTACTAGGGCTGTAAACGAACCAAACATTCGGCGAACAGTTCGTGAACCGTTCGGCGAGAAGTTCGTTTGTGTTCGTTCGTTTATTAAACAAACGAACACAAACAAGAAATTTCGTTCGTTTAGTTAAATGAACAAACATGAACATAGATCGCGTTCGTTCGTTTATGTTCGTGAACGTTCGGTAACATGTTCGCTTGTGTTTGATAGTTGATTAATGTTTTTAGTTTTTATATTTATTTAAATATATCATAAGTGTGACAAATTAAATATTTAATAAGTGTTAGTCTATTATATATTATATTCATAGACGATTGTTTGTGTCTGTTATTTCCATTTGTGTTCATGAACATTAGTTTGTGCTCATTTGTGTTCGTCAACGTTCGTCGCCTAAAATTAACAAACCAACACAAGCGAACACGAACATGTTCATTTCCTTAACAAACGAACACAAACATAAAATCTCGTTCGATAAGTGTTCGTGAACGGTTCGCGATCACATATATTTTTTAACAAACGAACACGAACAAGCTCTTGTTCGTGTTCGTTCGGTTCGTTTACAGCCCTAGAAAGTACTGAATGCAAAATCAATAAAATTGGGTACCAATACATGTACCTAATACTTAAAATCCGTACGGATACGGGTATTTGGGAAAAAATTCCATCCCTAGATACATCTACCGAATCGATAAAATCGGTACGTCATTTGATTTATACTCTCTTGTTTGATAAAAAAGAAGACCATGTCAATAATGAGGTTGGTGACACAATGTTGGGTTGAGTCGGTTTTTCCAGTTTATATTTCTCGCAATTTTTTGGTCATTTCGCTTTGGATTTATATTATATACAGGAGGTTTTTTTTAAAGGCAAATTTCTTACTCCTGTCGTCTATAGGACTTGAACCCAAGACCTTCCCCTCCCAAGGTATTTAAAGGTTTTACCTTTCCCAATGGACCATCACCCCATTAATTTTTTAGTGAGAGGTTACTTGAGAAAAGACACATGGTTGACTAAATTGTTGGTGGTTTTTTCCTAAAAGGTGTCACAAAATAGGCTAATATGTCTAATATTTAGAATATTGTTTGTTTTTAACCGATGCAAGGATAATTATATATGTGTTTGTTGTTAACCGACAATAATTATCAATCCCTTTACGATTATCAATTATTTTTGTACAATAACATGGTTTTTAAATAGTATTCAAACATAATTGTCAGTTATACGTATGTATCCCATGCTATTTAAATATCTAAGGATAATAATAATAATAATAATAATAATAATAATAATAATAATAATAATAATAATAATAATAATAATAATAATAATTTGATTTCAACCTATGTGAATATTATTTTGGTATATTAAGTAAATAATTAAATTGTTGGATGGGGCATGGGTTAATTTAAAACAAACGGACTCGGAAGGGGATAGGTCGTTTGGTATTTATTTAATCTCAAACGGTGGGATAATAGAATTGGTAATTGTCAGTTACAATATTTATTTAGTATTAA